>VMDO01017753.1:0-10694 GCA_007922755.1 Pedetes capensis
GTGTGTGTGTGTGTGTGTGTGTGTGTGTGTGTGTGTGTGTGTGTGTGTGTGTGTGTGTGTGTGTGTGTGTGTGTGTGTGTGTGTGTCTGTGTGTGTGTGTCTGTGTGTGTGTGTCTGTGTGTGTGTGTGTATTCATGCACCACTTAGTGACAGGGATACATTCTGGGGCATCCATTTTGAGGGAGTTTTGTCAAAGTGTAAACATTATAGATTGTACTTACACAAACCTCAAAGGTATAGGTCAGTCATTTGACATGACCTCTGGGGACAATCAAAAGTTGTGATCAACACAAGATGTATGAGGTTGCTACCAGTGTAACAACAACAACAACAACAACAAGAACAACAACAGTGTAACATAGTGTTCTGTTTTATAATAAACTGTTTAAAAGTAGGCGTATGCTTTAAAATGTCTGCAGTCATAGCACCCTAGCATCTGATTCCATCAGATCTCAGAAGCTAGGCAGGGTCTGCCTGGTTAGTCCTTAGATGGGAGACTTCCTGGGAATACCAGGTGCTGCAGGTTAGGGAGAAGGACCTGGCAATCCACCCCCTAAACAATCTGCCATTGAAAACCCTATGAAGAGCAGAGAAGCACTGACATAGTGCTGAGCATGGCACAGTGTCAGGAGTGTTGCATCCTATTGTACGTAGGGCCACTATGAGTCGGACCCAACTGGACAGCACCTAAAAACAGCATGCTCTAAAATAACAGCAAAAGCTGGGCGCAGTGGTGTACACCTGTACTCCCAGTGACTCAGGAAACAGAGGCTGAGGCAGGGGCCAGTTGGAGGCTGGAGGCGGCCTGTGTAACTCAGTGAGACCTTGTCTCAAGATTTAAAAAAAAAAATTAAAGTGGGGGTTTGGAGTACAGCTCAGTGGCGGAACACTTGTAAAGTATGTGTGATGCCCTGGGTTCAATCTCCTTGTTGTTGTTAGGTGCCATTGAGTCAGGTCTGACTCATAGTGACTGTCATAGGGTTTACAATGCTGATTGTTTCAGTGTTGCTTTGGGAGTGAATTGCCACATCCTTCTCCCAGTTTTGTGGTTCTGGGGATTAAACTTGGGATCTCAGAGAGTGCGGAGCAGCGCTCTACCAACTGAGTTAAATCCCAGCTCCTTCAACCCTCTTGTTGTTGTTGTTGTTAGGTGCCATGGAGTCCTGTCCGACTCATAACGACCCTCATGGGGTTTTCAACGAGTTATTATTTCGGGATTGCCTTGAGAGTGGATTGCCACATCCTTCTCCCATTTTTGTGGTGCTGGGGATCGAACCTGGAATCTCAGAGAGTGGGGAGCGGCACTTTACCAACTGAGCCAAACCCCATCCCCTTCAACCCCCTAGTATTTCAAAATAGTTAAAATGAAAATAACAAAAAGTGTAGTATAGTACATTGGTAAGTCAGGAACATAGTTACCAAGTTTCGTGTATGGTGCCTGGCTGTATATGCTATATTCTTATACAACTGGCAGTGTAGGTTTGGTTATACCAGCATCGCTACAAACATATGCAAAATGCATGGTACTGTGATGTTACCACAGCTACGGTGTCAGTAGGTGACAGGAACTTTTTCAGCTCTATTATAACCCATTGGGACCCCTGTTGTCAAAGGTGGAAGTATCACTTCGCAGCACCTGACTTTTTTGAGAGGTGAGGAGTTAAAGAGACTCCCAAGACAAATGGATGCTCAGTCCTGGCCAGGGGCAATGTGTGGGGCAGACGGTAGCTGAGCAGTTACAAGTGCAGGAAGTGGGCAGTGGCCTTGGCATCTCAGGAAGTTCAGACCCATTGTGTGGGAGACAATGACTCAGCACAGGAGCATTCAGGTCAATGTTTTCCCCCTGGGTGATGACGCACCCCAGGTTAAATTCTTTTCTTTCTGCAACATTGTTTAGAAAATTGCCTCCAGCACAAGTACAGAGTCTCAGAACCATTGGCTTCAGAATATTCCTGGATATTCTGAGTGAGTAGTGTTGGGCTGTCACATTTCTTTCACTCCAGTCCTATGACTTGTCCTCATAAAGTTTTGACATAGGCAGCCCAGTCTTTGGAAGAAGGCTCCAGAAGTGCCTAATGTCAGATGCAGCATTATTAAGGAACATCTATCAACTGGAGATGTGACCAGACTCGCCAGTCCGGACGTAGTAGACCACACTTGGCCCACTTGTTTGGAACTGCGAGGAAAATAAGGTCACAAAAAGAGCCCTGTGGCCTTAAGAAAGAATTCTCAGTCGCAAATCACTTTTGAGCATGAGGGCTGAAATGCGATATTTATTCTCAAAACTGAAAAGGGAAAGGAAACTCTGTGTGTGTGTGTGTGTGTGTGTGTGTGTGTGTGTGTGTGTGTGTGTGTGTGTGTGTTACCTAGTCAAACCTACCCTTCTTTTTCCCCTAGTGTTTTTTGTTTTGTTTTGTTTTGTTTTGGTGTTTTTGGTGGGTTTTTTTTTTTCTTCTTCTTCTTCTTCTTAATCTAAAACAGGGTTGATGCACTGGAAAAAGAATTAGATTTGCAGTCAAATAGGCTTCAAGTCACTTCTGCTTCTTTGGGAAGCAGTCAGTAACAACTCACTTGAAAACTCAGTCTCCTCGACTGTAAAATGAGGATAATGACCCTCACCCCACCAACCTCAGGGGCTGTTCTAAGAATGAAATGAGACAGAGCTCTGGAAATGCTAAAGTACCTTTCAGAGCACAGTTATATGCTTTCTGTGGCATCAAAGACAGTCCTCTGTAACTGGCAAAGTCAAGGCACAGACAAAATGTGATCACAGAGACAGGTTTCAAGGCTGGGAAAAGAAGAAAATGCCTCAAATCTCGCTTCACCCACAGCGTGGAAATTGCCCAACTCACTCTCTGCCAGGTAGGGTTAAATTTACCCTAAGTGTTTCAGGAATTTTTAATGCTTTTTCTATAAGACTTAGCCAAAGTAATACCACTAACCCACTAACCCACTATCTGTGGGTCTCCTCAGTGCTTTGGAGAACTCACCATTTGTCTTGGCTTGCTTTGATTTTAAGTTCCTGTTTAGCCATTTATTGTACATAATAACCTTGACCTTTTAAAAATTCATCTGAGCCTCAGTTTCCTCATGTATAAATTGTAAGAAGCCTTTATTGTAGGATTGTTAGAAAATTTAGAAATAATATATCAAATACCAGCATAGCACCTGATACATAGTGGTTGTTGCTGTTAGGTGCTGTGGAGACGTGCCCAACTCATAGTGACCCTATGTACAGTGGAATGAAACACTCCCCCATTCTGTGCCAGGCACACGATCTTATCTATGTTTAGGCCCATTGTTGCTAACACTGTGTCAATCCATCTAGTGGAGGGTTTTCCTTTTTTGTTGTTGACCTGACATGGTAAGTATTCAATAAATGTTATCTATGATTATTTAGCCTGCAGTTGTACCACTGTGGTGTCCAATCCTATCAGATCTCAGAAGCTAAGCAGGGTTGGGCCTGGTTAATACTTGGATAGGAGACTCCTGGGAACACCAGGTACTGTAGGTTTGGGAGAAGGACCTGGCAGCCCACTCTGCAAAAATCAGTCTGCAATTGAAAACCCTATGAATAGCAGAGAAGCACTGACAATAGTGTTTTACCTATTGTACATAGGGTTGCTATGAGTCGGACCAACTCGACAGTACCTAACAATAACAATAACATGATTATGTATTATTATTTTTGTGACATTGTAGAAAAAACAACAGCTTTGAAATCAGACCATCCTGCATTTAAATCAGTTTTGTCATTTACAGGAAGTGTAATCCTGAGAAACTTAAGAGAACTTTTAAAAGTTGAATTTTGAGAAAATGGCAGATGCTTCCAGAATATATCTGTGAGAGTTTCAGAGCTATCTGCAGTGGATTAAACAGTGACCCCAACCCCCGAAACACATATCTCTGCCCCCATCCAGAATCTGTGAATGTGAGTTTACTTGGAAATAAAAGGTCTTTGCAGATGTAATTAAGGATCTTGCGATGAGATCATCTCAGATTATCTGAGTGGGTCCTAAATACAGTGAGAACTGTCCTTCTAAGAGGTAGGAGAGGAGAGGAAGAGAAGGCAACATGGCCACAGAGGCAGAGATCAGATTGATGCAGCCACAAGTCAAGGAACACCTGGAGCCACTGGAAACTGGAGCAAGCAAAGGATTTTTTCTTGGAGGTTTTGAGGAAGCACTGCTCTTCCACCACCTTGATTTCAGTCTTCTCAACTCTTGGAATGGGCTGGGATTTAGCTCCGTTGGTAGAGCGCTGTGCTGCAGTCTCTGAGGTCCCGAGTTCAATTCCCAGCACCGCAAAAGTGGGAGAAGGGCCTGGCAATCCACTCCCAAGGCAATCCCGAAACAGTCAGCCATTGAAAACCCTATGAGGGTCACTATGAGTTAGATACTGACTCAACGGCACCTAACAACAACAACTCCTGGATAGTAAGAGAGTCAATGTCTATAGTTTTAAGCCATCAAGTTTATAGTAATTTGCTACATCAGCCCTAGGAAATGAATGCAGAGTGCTTGGCGTGATGTGAACCTGTGACAGGTGCCGAGCCAATAGTAGGGACATATCGTAGTGGGTTCCTCATGTGTCCTCATGAGCTCCTCCATGAATAAATACTGGGCAGGTCCACAGCAGCCACCAGAGTGTCTGAGGCCAAGGAGGGTGTGGTGCGCTGAGCATCCGCCCACGCCAGGCCAGAAGCCTGACCTCAGTCTGATGGACAGCATGCTCCCCCACAGGCAATTGATACCAGGGTTTTCCCACTTGACAATAGCACAGAGCCTGGCTCATTTTGCGTCGAAAACTTTGTTCTCCTAAAACTCTCACTACGCCGAAGGTTTAGAATTTAAAAATAACAGCCACAAATCTCTGTTCAAAGGAATGCACAATGCACTTAGAGGTTCTTGTAACAATAGCTTGCCTCTGCCTGAAGTGCTATAAAAATTCAGGGAGCAACTTCACCCAGTTGTGGAAGATGAAAGAAAAGCAGCTGAAACAGGCAGCCAGACAAGGCAGGGAGCAGCCCGTTGACTGAGGGTTGAAAACAGCCCTCTGTGCTAAAAGAAATCACTCTAAAGACGGGGGTGTGGGTCCGCATTCGAGAACTTCTGACGCCTGTGTTTCTGAGCTCAGCCTCTGAGGGATGGAAGCAAGACTTGTGTCAAAGTACGCCAGGGGCAGCTGGCTCAGGTATGACGCTGTAGGAGCCAAGTATCTGTCTATGGTGGGGTCTGGGAGGGAGGAAACATGGAGTTTTTTAATTGATGTTGTTTGTTTTGTTTTGTTTTGTGGAAGTTTTTTGTTTGTTTCTATAATGAATTTCATCATCCTATTGTTGTTGTTAGGTGCTGTTGAGTCAGTATCGAAATCATAGTGACCCTATGTACAACAGACTAAACACTATTGCTATTCATAGGGTTTTCGATGACTGATTGATTTTTGGGAGTGGGTTGCCAGGTCCTTCTCCCAGCCTTATAGCACCTGGTGTTCCCAGGCAATCTCCCATCCAAGTACTAACTAGGCCTCACTCTGCTTAGCTTCCGAGATCTGACACCACAGTGGTTCGACTGCAGCACATCATCCTGTAGGACAATGATAATGTTGTTGTTGTTAGGTGCCATCAAGTTGGGTCCGACTCATAGCGACCCGGTGTACAACACAACAAAACACTCCCAGACACTGTGCCATGCCTGGCACTATTGTAGGTGCTTCTCTGCTATTCATAGGGCTTCATAGGTAATTCAATGGCTGATGCTTTGGGATTCTTTTGGAAGTGGGCTGCCAAGTCCCCATCCCATTTTTGCGGTGCTGGGGATCAAACCCACAGCCTTAGAGAGTGCAGAGCAGCACTCTACAACTGAGCAAAACCCCAGCCTGATGGGCAGTGGTAATAGCAAACCTTCGGTGGTGATTGCTCTGGGTGCTGGGCACTCTTCACAGTTCTAAAACTATCTATATTAACCATTTAATCCTTACACCTCCTCAGAGGGAAAACTTTCAGGATCCCCATTTCACAGATAAGCAGTCATTGAGAGAAATTTTAGGTTATTTGCCCAAGGCCACATAGCTAACAAGTTGAGTCAATTCAAATCTAGGTCATCTGACTGAAGAGTTCATGTTCTCCACCACTATGCTTAGCTGGGAGAAATAGAATTAAGCTTGTCAATTAAAATTACCTGTCCATCTCAGATGTAAACAGTGTCTTTCAGAAGCAGCCAATTTCTTTTGGGTAAGATATCGGTCAAGTCCTCACATCTAGGGGAAAGGCCACTGGTGGCCTTGCTAGTTCCTGGACATGTAGTGGACATGCCCAGCTGAGAGAGTAGCGGGAAAGCTCTGCAGTCTGTTCTCTGCTGCTCTCTTAACCTGTCTGGTCTCTGGTGGCAGAGTCTTGCATCTCTCATGTGAAGAGTCAGCAATCATGAGTGTCCAGCGAGGTCCCTCTCCTGCAGCCTGCTGGCATGGGGGGTCCTAGGGAAGCATCATACCCCACCTCACCTACCCGCTCCCTCAACGTTGGCACTGAGTCCTTCAACCAGCTAAGCAGGCTTTTGATCTTCTTCAGACCCACCAGAATCCTAGGAATCTGCAAAGCCCACCTCAGCTCCCAGGAAAGGGCAGGTATTCTCTTTGCTCTTTCCTGACTCTCATCCTGCATTCTAGGATCTCACAATGCTACCAAACCATTTCCAAATAACCACCAGATGCTACTCCAAACTAGTTTACAGCTTCTTCAGTCTGTACTCAGGGAGGGTGCAATTGCAACTTTGTTGTTGTTGTTAGGTGCCCTGGAGTTCAAGTCTGGCTCATAGTGACCCTAAGTACAACAGGCGAGTCAGTGCTTCTCTGCTATTCATAGGATTTTCAGTGGCTCATTGTTCTTTGGGAGTGGGTTGCCAGGTCCTCCTCCCAAGTCTACAGCACCTGGTATTCCCAGGTGGTCTCCTATCCAAGTACTAACCAGGCCTGACCTTGCTTAGCTTCGGAGATCTGACATGTTCGGATGCCACAGTGGTATGGCTGCAGGCTGTCTCTCTCTACTATGCTTATATCCAAGTCGGCTTTTAGTATGTGTAAGAGAGGTCTGAGAATGAAAAAGAAGTCTTAACTTCTCTCTCAGTAAAGGCTAGCTTTCAACACTATTATCCTTATTTGGATTTAACTCATACTTGGGAAGTCCAAAAGTTAACATTGACATTTTCTTTTCCTTTATACTGCAACAATCCTGACCATGCCTGATATGATAGACATCTCTAACTAAATGAGGAATATCACACAAAAGAAAGTGCAAAAAGGAAAAATATATTAATGTAGTTCAAATTATCTATTCCCATGGAAAATCTATAAGGGTTTACTGAGTCCATACTCTGCATCTCCCCTCCCCCCTCTCCCTGCACAGATGTGAGTAGGCATGCAACTCTTATCGTCTGGAAAGCATTTGGAGAATTCCACTCTTCCTCCAATTCTAACCCCCTCTCTTCCTTCCCTATGTTACTACAAGCTGGAAGACAAAAGAACTACATTTCCCAAACTTCCTTCTAGCTCGGATGCTGCATGTGACCCACGTTCTATCCCACCCCCACTCTGCCCTGGTGAGAGACCTGGAGGTGGAGAAGAGGAACCTGAGGCATTGGCTGCACGTGCAAGGAGAGGTTCCCCCAATAAACTTGGCCAAGAAACATTTGGCTTTTCCTGGGGTAGCTGTGGAAACAAATCATTCATTCAGTCCTAACACTCTAAGTGCCTCTAACAACAATCCCATGGTATAGCTGGACAGGGTAAAGAGATAGTCTATAGGGCTGGGGAAGTAGCTCAGTTGTAGGGCATTTGCCTAGCATGTGCAAGGCCCTGGGTTCAACCTCAGTACCACAATAAATACATAAACAAAAATAAATAAATAAATAAATAAATAAAACTAAAGATGTTAAAGAAAGTGGGGAGACAGTCTACAGAACAGCAGAAAATTGTTGCCAGCTCTTCATTGAACAAGGGATTAATATCCAGAATATATAAAGAACTCAAAAAAAAAAAAAAACCAAAGAACAAATAATCCCATCAATAAATGGGCAAATGAAGCCGGGTGTGGTGGCGCACGCCTGTAATCCTAGCGGCTCGGGAGGCGGAGACAGGAGAATCGCAAGTTTGAGACCAGACACAGTCTGCGTAACTTAGCGAAACCCTGTCTCAAAAAGTAAAAAAAAAATGGGCCAGGGGCGCAGCTCAGTGGTCCAGCACTTGCAGAACATGCAAGCATGAGGCCCTGGGTTCAACCCCCAGTACAGCAAAAAATAAATAAATAAATAAATAAATAAATAAATAATAAAAATAAAATAAATGGGCAAATGAATCAAACATTTTTCAAATGAAGCAGTATAAATGGCCAATAAATATGCAAAAAAAAAAAAGTGTCCACATCCTTAGACATCAGAGAAATGCAAATCAAAACTACATTCAGATTCTGTCTTACCCTAGGCAGAATGGTTAACATGAACACAACAAAACACAACAAATGTTGGCAAGGATGTTGGGGGAAATGAACCCTTATACACTGTTGGTGGGAATATGAATTAGTACAGCCACCATGGAAATCAGTATGGAGGCTACACAAAAAGTTGAAAATAGGACCACCGTATGATCCAGCTATACCACTCCTGGGTATATATCCCAAAGAATCAACATTAGCGTACAAAGCCAGGCACAATGGCATGCCTACAGTCCCACCACTCAGGAGGGTGAAGCAGAAGGATCGCAAGCTTGAGGCCAGCTTGGGCTCCATAACAAGATTGTGTCTCAAAGAAAAAAGTGAACATACAATAGATATCTGCATACCTATATTTATCACATTGCTATTCATAAAGCCAACTTGTGAAATCAGCCTTAGTGCCCATCAATGGATGAATGGATAAAGGAAACGTAGTATTATAGACAGTGGAGTATTATTCAACCTAAAAGAATGAAATCACATCATTTGTAGGAAAATGGATGGAACTAGAGACCATTAGGTTAAGTGAAATAAGCTAGCCTCAGAAAGACAAGTATCGCATATTTTCTTATTTGTAGAATCTACAAAAACAAACCCCTGGGATTTAGTTCAGTGGGTAGAGTGCTGCTCTGCAGTCTCTGAGGTCCGGAGTTCAATTCCCAGCACCGCAAAAGTGGGAGAAGGGCCTGGCAATCCACTCCCAAGGCAATCCCAAAACAGTCAGCCATTGAAAACCCTATGAGGGTTGCTATGAGTCGGATACCGACTTGACGGCACCTAACAACAACAACAACATTTCCATATGATCACATTGTCAAACAATCCTAGACCATATGTTGCTGTTGTTGTTAGGTATCATCAAGTTGGGTCTAACTCATAGTGATCCTATGTACAACAGAATGAAACACTACTGAACACTAAGCTGTGTCCAGCACTATGTCAGTGTTTCTCTGGGGTACTCATGGGGTTTTCGATGGCTGATTTTTTGGGAGTGGGCTGCTGGGTCCTTCTCCCAAGCCTATTGTTGTTGTTGTTAGGTGCCATCGAGTCGAGTCCGACTCATAGCGACCCTATGTACAGCAGATCGAAACACTTGCCAATTCTGTGCCAGGCAAACGATCTTATTTAAGTTGAAGCCCATTGTTGCAGACACTGTGTCAATCCATCTGGTGGAGGGTTTCTTCTTTTGTGTTGACCTGCCACTCTCCTAAACATGATGTCCTTCTCCAGAGATTGATCTCTCCTGACTACATGTCTGAAATATGTTAAGACGCAGTCTGGCCATTCTTGCTTCCAAGGAGCACTCTGGTTGGACTTCTTCTAGGACAGATTTGTTGGTTCTTTTGGCAGTACATGGTATATTCAATAGACGTCTTCAGCACCACAATTCAAAAGCATCAATTCTTTTTCTGTCTCTCTTGTTCAATGTCCAGCTTCCAAAACCATATGATGCCACTGAAAATACCATGGCATGAGTCAGACGCACCTTCGTCTTCAGTGTGACATCTTTGCTTTTCAATACTTTAAAGAGATCTTTTGCCACAGCTTTTCCTAGAGCAATGCGTCTTTTGATTTCTTGACTGCTGCTTCCACGGGTGTTGATTATAGAGCCAAGCCAAGCAAAATCTTGGACAACATCAATCTTTTCTCCATTTATTGTGAAGTTGTGTGCTGACCCAGTTGTAAGGATTTTTGTTTTGTTGATGTTTAATCGTAACCCATATTGAAAGCTATGATCTTTGATCTTCATCAGTAAATGTTTAAACCCTCTTCACTTTCAGCAAGCAGAGTTGCGCCAACCACACAACGCAGGTCGCCAATGAGTCCTCCTCCAATCCTGATGCCATGCTCCTCCTCACAAAGTCCAGCTTCTCGGATTACCCGCTCAGTGTATAAATTGAAGAAACAGGGTGAAAGTATACAGCCCTGACGCACACCCTTCTCAACTCCAAACCATTCAGTGTTTCCTTGTTCTATTCCAACAACTGCCTCCTGGTTCATGCACAGATTTCCCATGAGCACAGTTACGTGTTCTGGCACTCCCATTTTCCGAAGTGCCATCCATAATTCGTTACGATCCACACAATCAAATGCCCTTGCATAGTCAACAAAACACAGATAGACATCTTTCTGATATTCTCTGCTTTCAGCTAATATCCACCTGACATCAGCAATGATGTCCCTGGTTCCCCGCCCTCTTCTGAATCCT
>VMDO01017753.1:10794-44115 GCA_007922755.1 Pedetes capensis
AATTCCCTGTCTATATACTGCTGCAGTCACTTCTGAATGATCTTTAGTAGAATTTTGCTGGTGTGTGATATTAATGATATTGTCCGATAGTTTGCACATTCAGTTGGATCCCCTTTTTTGGGAATAGGCACAAATATGGATCTCTTCCAGTCAGTTGGCCAAGTAGCTGTTTTCCAAATCTGTTGGCATAAACATGTTACCACCTCCAGTGCTGCATCTGTTTGTTGAAACATCTCTATTGGTATCCCATCAATTCCTGGAGCCTTGTGATTCGCCAATTCTTTCAAGGCAGCTTCCACTTCGTCCTTCAACACCATTGGTTCCTCTTAATATGCAACCTCTTGGAATAGTTGGTCATCTACCAGTTCTTTCTTATATAATGACTCTGTGTATTTTTCCCATCTTCTTTTGATGTTTCCTGCATCATTTAATATTTTCCCTGTAGAATCTTTCACTACTGCCACTCGAGGCTTGAATTTTTTCTTCTCTTCCTTAAGCTTGAGAAACACAGAGCATGTTCTTCCCTTTTGGTTTTCTGCCAAATCCTATAGCACCTGGTATTCCCAGGCAGTCTCCCATCCAAGGACTAACCAGCCCCAGCCCTGCTTAGCTTCTGAGATCACACGGGATTGGATGCCAGGGTGTTGTGGCTGTAGACCTGAAGTTACTATCCAGTAACAATTTTGTGTTGCATCTGAACTATTACAAACTTTATATTCTTAAAGTTTTAAATAATGGAGCTGAAGGCTCTTGTATTTTTTTTCAGCCATTTTAGAAGAGATGGGAGGCAGATGGCCGAAGGAAAGAAATCCTCTTAGTCTGAAATCTTGGTGAGAAGCAGAGAGGCTTTGGCCTGCATGGATAAATTACATTCCATCCCTAGCACCCATGGTGTTCAATCCAGTGCAGCAGTTACAACGGTGACTCATCTGGTTCCTAGCCTACCATAGACTGACTGGCTTGTGGCCTCCACCAGGCCACTCAATCTTTCTGAGCTACAATCTCCCATTTATAAAATAAGAGCATAGCGTAAACCACCTAGTAGCCCTTCCAAGCCTGAGAGCCAACGGTCTTACCCTCCCAGCCACCAGCTGCCAATCTGGTAATGAGCGGAGAGGCTGGGAAAGCTTGGCCAGTGGAAGGAAATGTTTATGGGCGCAGAGCATGGTTCAAGATGATGTGCGTGTAGTTCAGACAAAGCAGAAAGAAAACCACTTTTCAGAACACTCTTTGTGGTGTGTATGCAATTTACTTCCTAAAAAAAGACAAGAGTATTTTCATGGCTGGTGTGAGTCCAAATTTGACATAGTTGCATGCCATACATCTGGCTATTTTAAAGTGCTAAGAAGTTTAGTGACAAGTGCTCTTCCGTTTCTTCCTTTTTAGAATTATTAGCCTTTGGAGGTGGGAGGAGATGTGCGAAGGAGGGGAGCTTGAGTGATCCTTTCAAGGGCTTCCTCTGACTTTGGCACACAAAGAGTTCTCAAGAGGAAAGAAGGGGCTTTTTTTTTTTTCCCAAACACGCAGTTTTCCAGGAATAGGAAATTCACAGTAAAATATTCCCTGTTGTTCTGAAAGAGCCACAACACAACGCCCAAGGGCCCATGCTTAGAAAGTCATGTGTGGATCTGTGTATTTTGGCCAACATCCTTTGACATATTGCCTGCTGAGAACATACACGCACCTCTACACGTTAGACAGACCAGGGGACCCACCTTTCCTTGGGGTGCTGGGCATGCAGTATGGTTAATACACTGTTAGGTTAAATATTAGTGTTAATGATAAGGGTTTGTTTTTTCCTGCTGTAAGTGCTCCTTGCACTGCTAATTTTTCTGTAAGGAAACACTGGTGTAGGGAAGTGGGGTGATCCGATGCCCTGATTAGCAGCTACTGGGCCCTCCCTTGTGGCTCAGGCTGCTTTGAACGAAAGATCTGGTGTCCAGCTGAGTCACCCTCACCCCAGCACCTGCTGTGGTGAACACTCCATAGACATCTGCAGGAAGCCACAAAACTGCCATGATCTGCTACAACTCCAGATTCTGAAGGTGCACCCCAGCCATGGCTGGCTCAAACAGTTTGCACTGGGCCTTTCCTCCCCCTCCCCCTTTTCTTTTGTTCTCATAAGCATTGGTGAACTCCAGAGGACCCTGTGACCAACCCAGGCCAGAAGGGAGGCACTTCCCCTGGGGGCCCAGAAAAAGGGACTGCTGTGATTGGGCAAAAGAGACTGCTGTGCCAAGTGCAAGGGGACAATGCTGTGATTAGTGTAAACCTATATTTGCATTGAACAAGGTGACAGGAAGAGAATTGATGCTTTTGAATTGTGGTGCTACAGACGTCTATTGAATATACCATGGACTGCCAAAGAACCAAGAGATCTGTCCTAGAAGAAGTGCAGCCACAGTGCTCCTTGGAAGCAAAAATGGCCAGACTGCGTCTTACATGTTTCAGACATGTAGTCAGGAGAGATCAATCTCTGGAGAAGGACATCATGTTTGGAAGAGTGGCAGGCCAACAAAAAAAAAAAAAAAAAAAGGAAAACCCTCCACCAGATGGATTGACACAGTGTCTGCAATAATGGGCTTAAACATAAATAAGATCATGTAGCTGGCACAGAAGTGGGAAGTATTTCGATCTGCTGTACATAGGGTTGCTATAAGTTGGACTGGACTCAATGGTACATAACGACATATTTACATGGCGCGATTTCTGTAATTGGTGCACATATACCCCTTTCTGGCTATATAAACGTACTCTCCAGCTCACTTGGGCTGCGATTTAGCTCAGTTGGTAGAGCGCTGCGCTGCAGTCTCTGAGGTCCCAAGTTCAGTTCCCAGCACCGCAAATATGGGAGAGGGACCTGGCAATCCACTCCCGAGGCAATCCCGAAATAGTCAGCCATTGAAAACCCTGTGAGGGTCGCTATGAGTCGGACACAACTCCATGGCACCTAACAACAACAACTACCATCTCACTTAAAGAGAGAGAGCTGGGAGACCTCTCCCATGCTCCTTCCCCTGGTGTTGCAACAATAGGCCAAATAAAAAGCCCCTCTCCCAGTAGCCCAGGAGGCAGGCGAAAAAAGATCCAGAGTTCAAGGCCAGAGGCAACCTGCGTAATTTAGCAAGACCCTGTCTCAAGATAAAAAATAAAAAAGAGGTTGGAGGTGCAGAAAGTACTCAGTGGGAAAGTACTTGCAAAGTAGGTGCGAGGCCTTGGATTCAGCCCCCCAGGACCTGCTCCCCCCTCCGCAAATAGCCTCTCTTGAGTGGTCTTTCTGCCTATTGGGTCATGACTGAGCTGGTAATATAAAGACGAAACCAGCAGCAGTGGAGATGACAGCAGAGACTAGCAGGCAGAGGTGCAGCCTCCTGTGGCTGGTGGGCCATTGCAGGCGCTCAGCCATGCCGGCCTGGGAGCCACTTCCCCGCTGCTGCTCGGTAGAGCGGGTGGCAGTGTCCAGCCCTCCCTCCCAAGCCACTTGCAGCAGTAGGTGCATCTGTCCCTTCACTCTGAGGGCTGCAGCAGGGCCGGGGAGCAGCCTGCCTGAGGCCAGCACCTGGGAGGTTCTTCCCCACTGCCTCTTTTGCTCCAGCTCAGGGAGGGGGCCAATGGGTGGGAGCCTGGCACCTCACAGGCAGGGACGAAGGAGCACCCAGCTCCATGGGCTGCCGTGGGGGAGGGCTGCGCGAAATGTGGGGTTAAGGGGCCAGACTCTTCAACTGGCAAAAGAGCTGCACAGAGTAGAGCGTTCTGGTTGGCCATGGTCCCAAACTGCCCAGAGACACTGCACACCACACTGTTAATTGCCAAGAGACAAAGCCACTGCCCAAGACCAGCATTTGAAGGGCCTCTGCTTGGCTACTCCACGACTTCTATCCGGATAGAGCAAGAGGAGCCCAACTAGCCAATAGGTAACAAACTCACACACGTAGTTAATTAGTTAACTAATTAATTTTCTGGGACAGGGTCTCTCTGTGTAGCCCAAGCTGGCCTGGAGCTCGCTATGTAGACCAGGCTAGCCTTGAACTTGTGTGGATCCTCCTGCCTCAGCCTCCCGAATGCTGGGATTACAGGCATGCACCACCATGCTTGGCTCACACAATTATTGTTGTTGTTAGGTGCCACTGAGTCAGGTCTGACTCATAGCGATCCTATGTATAATAGAATGAAACACTGTGCCAGGCACATGATCTTTTTTGTTTTAAGCCCACTGTTATAGTCACTGTGTCAGTCCATCTGGGGGAGGGTTTTCCTTTCTTTCGTTGACCTGCCACTCTCCCAAACATGATGTCCTTCTCCAGGGACTAGTCGTTCCTAACATGTTCAAAATACATAAGATGCAGTCTAACCGTCTTTGCTTCCAAGGAGCACTCTGGTTACACTTTGTCTAGGATAGATCTGTTGGTTCTTTTGACAGTCCCTGGTGTATTCAATACTGGTCTCCATCACTGCAATTCAAAAGCATCAAATCTTCTCCTGTCTTTCTTATTCTCTGTCTAGCTTTCACAAGCACATGATACAACTGAAAATACTATGGCATGAGCCAAGTCCACCTTCGTCTTCAGTGTGACATCTTTACTTTTCAACACTTTAAAGATGTCTTTTTGCAACAGCTTTTCCCAATGCAATGCATCTTTTGATTTCTTGAGTGCTGCTTCCATGGGTGTTGATTATAGAACCAACTAAAGCAAATCTTGGACAACCTCCATCTTTGCTCCATTTACCAAAAAGTTGTTTGCTGACGCAGTTATAAAGATTTTTGTTTTCTTGATGTTGAGACACAAAGGCTGTGTTCTTTCATCTTCAATAGTAAATGTTTCAAGTCCTCTTCACTTTAGGAAGTAGAGTTGTGTCAGCTGCATAACTCTAGCTGTTAATGAATCTTCCTCCAATTCTGATGCCAAATTCTTCTTTGTAAAGTCCAGCTTCGTGGATTTGCTCAGCATAAGGATTGAAGAGATACAGTGAAAGGATACAGCCCTGATGCACACCTTTTCTGACTTTAAACTAAGAAGTGTTTCCTTGTTCATTTGAAGGACTGCCTCTTGGTCCATGTACAGTTTCCTCATGAGTACAATTAAATATTCTGGTATTCTCCTTGTTTGCAATGTTATCCATACTTTGTTGTGATCCACACAGTTAAATGCCTTTGTGTAGTCAATGAAACATAGATAAACATCATTCTGAGGGAATTTAAATGCAAATATCTTCATATGCCTATATGCATGTACTAGAGGCCAGTTTGTATAAGATTTGCCAAAAATAAGTAGTAAAAATTCTGATCTTGTTCGAGTTATCCTAATAATGTAATACAGTCATCAACCAGGGTCTGGTGGCACTTTGGTATGGCAGAGAAAGCTTCACAAGCATGCTAACAATTTTTGAACAATGTGCAAATTTTATTTCAACATCCAAGTCGGCTGTTATTAATTACAGTGTCCATTAGATGGAATACAGAGCTCAATGGATAGAAGCTACACAGTGTAAAACAAAAGGACAACTTGCTGGGAGTTAGACATGATATCGTGGCAACATCGAACCAAAACAAAATGGTATGTATTGGAACAAGGGAGCGCTTTGCCTCCAGAGGCCTGACTAGATTACTCTACTTAGCAGTAGCAAAGTGATAAAACACAATCCGTGTGAGCTGTTATATCATAGAAGTGATCGTTATGTGATTATTATTGATTTGTTAGTTTTCAGTTTCTGCCAGGGTCCTGTTGAAACTCCTAAAACTTTCCAGTATGCTGGAACTACAGTACAGGGAGAGAACCATCATTATAAGAAGGCATTTTGGGGGTTCAGCATTGACTTCCTGCAGAGCCCCTTTTTCTCTTGTTGGTGTCCCAATGCTGCTGAGCCAATCAGTCCAGGAGATTCTGCTCTTGTTGAGGCTGTGACTTTAGGCTCTCTGGGGTGAGGCTGAATGAACACCCAAGGGCTAAACCTTCTTCCTCCTTGGAGCAAAACAGGTCCCAGGCTGGAAAAAGAATGCCCAAGACAAGTGGGAAGAAAACAGTCACCACTTTCTGGAACGTGGGCTGAGGCTCCTCCCAAGTGGTAGAAGATTTCCTACAATGGACTGGAAACGGGAGAGAGCAGAATCTTGCAATCCTCATCATCTGTGTTTATGGTATTCTTAGGATTTGCCCTGCTTCCCTTTTGTTTTCCCAAAGTTTTGGGTGCCTAAAAATTGTACAAGTTCAGTTTGTTCACAAGCATACTATGTGGTTTGGAGAATTAAAGAGACAGCTGAGTCCACCCCAGGGCATGGGCGTGATTGGATTAGCGTGCTGACACCCGTGTAATCCGAGGTCCCCAGCAAGGGGAAGCCTGAGAATGTGTGTTGGTCATGATGCCCCCTGAGGTGCAGATTCTTTCTTCCTTGCTAAGGATTGGATGTTACCGTGGGGCCTTCCATGTTCCCAGATGCACATATATACAAAGAAGGACAGGGGTGAGTCGGTAAGTTTGGCAGTACAGGAAAGTTCAAGGCAAACCTAAATGTTACCACAAGAATGAGTGGCAACCCTTCATCATGAGTCCCTGTGGGAGATTAAATTGCTGAAGGAACATGAATTTATTCATGTGGTATCTTGGCAATTATTTACACATCTTCACATTACTACACACATCTAGAAGTGACGTTTATCAATTTTTTTAGCTATTTGTTTAAGAAGAATGCTTAAGAGGGATCAATCTGAGGATTTTCTAATTTGAAAATATTACAATTTTCAGAGTAAGCTTTTTTCTAAGTGTCTGCAGTATTGCTTATGGAAAAAACTATAATGCCTAACACTGAGCGAGAATTCAAACCTAGTAGCATTTTTGTTTATGGGGATAAGGAGGGAAGTGAAATAGAGGAATGAAATGAGAATCAGAAGTAAAAATTCACTTTCTTAAAGACCACCTGGGTGACCCCAGATCCCATCACAACCATTTGTCTACCAAGAGCATGACACTGAAGCACTTAGACATTCAGGCCAGTCAAGAACCCAGATTTCTCAGAAAACCACAGACTCACACATGTATCTGTAAATTCCTCTGTCTCTAGCAAGTCCAAAACATCCATCCTCCCAACAGCAGACAGCAGTAAGCATCACAATTTTGTAAACCAGGTCATCCTCACTGATGCTTATAATGTTATATGACTAGGTATAATCTCTGTGCAGGAAATAGTTTGATAGTAAAAGCCTACATGCATTAGCTCCTACATTATAGCTGATATTTACTCCAAAGTAAGAGATGGAGTCTTTCTTCTCTCTCCTCCATGTTAAAATTACCCCCAAGGTATAAAATTATCATTTAGGAGGCTAAAACTTTTTAAATAAGAAATATCATGACATATAAATTATAACTACCAATACTACATCCCTCATGTGTCTATTAGCTTGTTGTCTGTGGGGGCTTGCATGCTGTTGTGATGCTGAAAGCTATACCACAGGTATTTCAGGTACCAGCAGGGCTACCCATGGTGGACAGGTGTTAGCTGAGCTTTCAGACTAAGACAGACTAGGGAGATAGACTCAGCAGCCCACTCCCAAAACAGCCATTGGAAACCCTGTGAATAGCAGAGAAGGACTATTAAATATAGTGCCAGAAAATGAGTCCCCCAGGCTGGAAGGCATTCAAAAATTCAACTGGGGAAGAGTTGTCTCCTCCAAGTAGAGTCAACCTTAATGATGGGAATGAAGTAAAGCCCCTGGGACGTCCTTTTGCTGATGTGGCATGACTCAAAATGAGAAGAACCCTAATGGCCACAACAATGGGCTCAAACATAAAAAGATTGTGTTCATAGCACACTGCTGGGTAGTGCTTTGTTCTGTTGTCCTTAGGGTTCCTGTGAGTTGGGTGTGACTCAATAGCACCTAACAACGAGATAAGTTTCCCAGTCTCACATATCCTTTTATACCAACACAAAATGGACTAAGATTATGCCTTAGAATGTCTGTCCAGCTTGGAATAACCCTATTAACTGAGCTCCTTAAGTTCTGTTTTACATAGGGTATTATGAGTTGGATCCCACCCTATGGCACCTAATAACAACCTATACCTAACAACCATACCTAACAACAACAACAAATACTCAAAATGAGTCACAACATCAAAAATGGTGCAAATACCATCAAGAACATAATGCTGTCCTATGGCAAGCATATGACATTGTTGCTTGTAGGTTGAGATTGGGAAACTAATCTCAACATCCTTTTTAGGGGTCCTTAATGAGCCATAACACATGTCTTAAAGATGGTTGCCAGGGCCTCAAGACAGATACCCTCAGCTGGGTGGAGCAGGAGATGAATTGGTGGTCATGGCGCCATCAGCCTGAAATTCCATTCACAGAGCACCGCTAGAGAGTTCACCTGTGTTGATTGATGTCATAAGCAACAGTGGAGCGTGCCAGCCCGTCCTGTGCCCATCAGCTTCCTCTTCCACACTCCATGGGACACCTGGCATCACCCTCACCTTAACTTGTGGTCAAGAATTATTTATTACAGATGATTTTTTTCCTTCTTCTTCTCGAAGCATAAATGGCGTATCCATTGATGGGGTGGATGAATGGGCTAGTCAACAGAAATTCAAAGACTAGAAATCATTTGTTGTTACAGCTGGAAGGAATTGAGTCCAACATCAATACTCTATAGAAAAGAAAACTGCGGTGTGGAAAGGTCAAGTCCCTTGCCCAAGGTCATGGAGTTATTAAGTGTTGGAGCTGGGGCTAGAATTACATCTTCTGTTCCTGAACCGGTCTCGACGGCGAAGGCTTCTGGACTTCACACTGGCATGTGCAGGAAAAGTATTGCCTGGGTGGAGAGAAAGCTTTCGTCTCCCAAATGGCTCAAAACTTCTTTTAAAAAGTGATTTTTGTTGGCATATCTCAGAGTACTGCCTGGCAGGTCTCTCTTATCTGACGTCCTCCAAATAAACCTGAACTGTGATGCAGGACTTTGGCTGCCTAAGGGTCAAAGTCAGGGCATGCGCCGGGAGAGTGTCTCTGAGGCTCCGGCTACCACCCATTGCACACATGCCCAGGGGCAGAGTTCAGAACTCCCGACAACTGGAGAGGCTGAAGGCCAGCAGTGGTGCCCAGTCAGGTACCTGAGGTCTCCACAGGGGTCAGCATTAGTTAGGTCTTTAGTTGCTGGGCTTGGGGGGGTCTGGGAGGAGGTCTAAGAAGCAAGACCAGCACACCCATGATGGATGGAGCCAATGATTTACCAAGTGGTAGCAATTTCAATATTTAGCAAGTAGTCAAACTGTATTGGCTCATATGGCAGGCCTGAAATCATCCTTGCCTGTGCCTGTTCCAGATGCTTCCCAAGGGGTCAGCTCAATAAATACACCGCTGCAATGGAACCATACCTCACGTAGGGGGTGTGCCCAGAAGACTGAAGCCCCAGGCAAGACATGGTACATAGGCTCCAAATCCATCCCAAACTCTTGCTTCTAGGCCTCACATCTCCCCTCACACCTCCACCCATCCCTCGCACACATGCGTGCACTCACACACACGTACACACACAACTATCACAAGAAGTTTTGCAGAGGAAGTCACAAAAGGATGTGAGTGAGCCCAAAGGTATGCAAGGTTCCTTGGCCTACCATGAGTCTCTCCAGCCTCCTCCCCTCTTCTGCCTCCTTCTCCCCATTGATAGGTTTGGGTCCTAGGAATGGTTCCATCAACTAGATCATTTTTTCATCTGATCAAGACCCAGCAATGAAGTCAAAAGACATTATCTGGTAAAATGTGCTATGGCCTAGATTTGCTAGAAGAGCGCCTTAAATCTGTCTGGAATTCTCTCGATTACCGAATCTTCTTTCATTCATCTTTCCTGTTTTCTGGACAGAACCCAAGAGGAAGATACTGGTGTGGTGGGGTTACACAAAGTCACTCTGGTCCCAGCGCCTGATTGTGATACCTCACCCCAGAAAGGGCCCTGGTTGTCTGTGTGGCATGATCTGGATTCAGCAAGCATCTTGCAAGCCATCCTTCACAGGGAGGCCAGCAAGATCACAGGAGGCAGTGCTCAGTTTGTGGAGAGGCAAGCTGTTTCCTAATCAAGTTCTCTTCTACTCAGAACGAGGGAAACATTTTCAAAGGTATTATTCTCGGCAGGTTTCCAGTAATTCAGTATTTCCAGACGTACCCAAATGGCTTCTGAAATATTTGCTGTTTGTTGAGAGCAGCTTTCTGGATGAGGTAATTAAAAGAAACCTATCAATTTGAGATTTTTTTTTCCATGAGTAAATAATGTTGACATACTGTTCAAATAAACCCACAATTTACTGCAATCTGTTTTTAGACAGACCCTCCACTTTAACCTCCAAATGGGAAAAAACGAAGAGACTTTCCTCTTCTCCTTTAATCAAGAACATATGTTCAAAGATAATACCGGAGGCTTATTCTGGGAAGCGTTCTGTTCTTCCTCTGACAGCCACGCAGTGAGCTCATGAGGCAGCCTGGGCACATAATGAAAGCAAACGCCACCATAAATCTCCCGCACGGCGGAGGTCACTTCAGAAAAATCACCCGCTGCTCAAATAAGCACCGGCTATGCGGAGGCTCACTGAGGGGGACAGAGCCAACTGTGATAAACACCAGCAGGTAGGCGCCAATCTGAGGCGACCGGGAGAGCAAGGAGCAGGGGTCGAGGCAGGTGTGTGTGTGCATGTGTGTGTTTACACACAGCGTCCCCGGCCCAGGGTGTTCTGAGCAACTGCCCCGGGAGACCGGTTGCTCCCCCTTAAGAGGAGAGCTTGGGAGGCACCAATTTTCATTAAACCTATGAGTACACACGGTGGCAGGAGGCCAAAGCAGTCCTCCAAAGCAAGGCTTTTAAAAACATCTGTTAGGGGCTTGGAGATCCTAAAGGAGAGGGAGAGGGGGTGGAGGAGACAGTGGAGAGAGAGAGAGAGAGAGAGAGACAGAGTGACAGAGAGAGAGAATGCACATGAATCTAATATTTTTCATTTCCAGACTGTGAGTCATAAAACGGGTGCATAAATCGTGATCGCCAGGATACACTGACCTGTGCCTGGATTTACTAACACCTGAAGTACGTTTCGTGGGAGTTGGGTTTAAATATCAACCTGATCATAGAGCTTGAAAGGCTTTCTCTCCCACCTCCCGATGCCAGGAGTCCTCTGGAACCCAGAATGGAGGTTTCTGACAGCAAAGGTTTACTGTACCGTAAAAGAAATTATGGAGATTTCTCCACCAGGCATAAGGATGTGATCGCTAGAGGCACCTGTGGGCCCAAGCAGGTTACCCACCAATATCCCTTTAAACACCACATTATGGACTATTAGGGCCACTGCTCCAAGCCTTCCACAAATGTGAAACCTTGACAAATTCCCAAATAAAAGCCATAAAACCAATCATTTTTTAAACCTGCATGAGTGACACCAGGAAAATTACAGCAGTGTGGCAGGTCACTGTGAAATAAAGCTGCCATAAAGAAGCTTATGATGCTGTCATGGAGTAGGCAATTAGAAGGTTCCTCGCTCTTGGGGCTAAGATTGGTTCTTGTTCTTCCTCCAGCTCCCTGCTGCAAAATGGATCCAGCTATAATAAGTAGTAGTTATATATCATAAGGCAGCAATTCCTTTTAGTTGTTCCACTATAAAAAAGTATCCAGATTTAGAACTTGACAGGAGCCAGTATCGCCTGCCCCCCAGAGCCGGCAGAACGTGTGTGTGCGTATCATTCAGCCGGCATGGAGTCTGGGTGTTTTAAAAGCTTTAATTTGAAGCGGATAAAAAACCTGGGCGTTAAGCAATTTGGCTGTGGATATTTAATGCATCGGCCATGCTGCAGAATTGGAGCCCCCTATTTAAGAGGAGAAATTGAAAACTTACATGCTCTGTAGCCAGGGTGGAAGTAAATGCAGGCTGGTAAGCAGAACTCAGCTGAGAGCCTGCAGAAATGCCATTAGAAGGACTAATGACATGTTCAGAAGTGGCCTTAAATAAATCTTGTGTCATTTGCAGGTGTATAAAACCAGTCTAGCTTTTAATTGGCAGGGCCATGTCTCCCTGTGTTTAGATAAAGGCATTATTTCTCAAAGAGGATATTTTAGCAGGGTCTACACACATGCCAGGAGGAAATAATTACCCAGAGAGGCTGAGGTTTGCTCCCAGGCACGTACTTGCTCTAAGGCTGCCCCAAGGTCGCCTCTTGGTCTCCTGATCTCTAATTTCCACCCTAACACATTTGTGGTAGACAGAATAATGCACCCCAAAGATGTCAGCACCCTAATACCCAGAACTTGTAAATATGGCACCTAACCTGACAAAAGGGACTTACAGATAGGATGAAGTTTAGGATTTGAGGTAGGGAGGTTACCCTGGATTATCTGGGTGGTCATTGTGACGAGGATCCTTAGAAGTTAAAAAGGAGAGGAGGGTAAGGATCAAAGCCAGGGAGCAACAGGAAGATGCTATGCTGCTGGTTTTGAAGATGAAGGAAGGGGCCACAATCCAAGAAATGCAGGTGGCCTCTAAAAACAGGAAAAGGGTTCTTCCTTAGAATCTCCAAGAAGAACACACTCCTGCTGATACCTCGATATTAGGATAAGGATGAGGCTCTTCCAGTGAGTCCCTTTCAGATCCCTGGCTGCTAGAACCACAAGAGAATACACTTGTGTTGTTTTAAGCTACTAAAGTGGTGGTAATTTATTATAACAATGATAACACAAAATCCAGAGTTCTAGCTGAGGGGTCACGTTGCCCTCACTTTGATCTACTCAGGGTAGCACTCAGGGTACCTCAGGGCTGATCAGACCCCTGGGATGTAGGACTGGGTAGTACTTGGATAGTAGGACTGGGATGCTTCTGTTTTGCTTTCCAGGGCAGAGAGCCTCTACCATCCTGGTACCCATATCCTGAGGTTCATTCAGAGCAGTCTCAAGTAGTGGGGTGCAGGAGTAGTCTGTCCGTTTGGGAAGGAGTGTTTTATCACTGAGAATCACCATGGCAGACTTTTGGGTGGCTTGGTTGCTTAACCTGTCTGCAGACGGTGCATCTTCTCATTTCCTGTTCCGAGATGAGCTGCTTCTTCCACCAACAGACCCCGGGGTTGGCCTTAACATCTTTTGTCTCTTTGAGGCACCCTCTTTCTCTTGTGGCTCCCTCCTCTGTGTCTCTTTCCCATGTGAACTATTCCTAAAAGGAAAGCTTTTGTCTAACTGTCACTGTTCTATGTTAAGAAATTAGCTGGTAGCAACTTTAAGTGTTATCATTCACCAACTTGTTAGGTGCTGTTGAGTCATGTCTGACTCATAGCGACACTATGTACAACAGAACCAAACACACCCAGACCTATGTCATGCCCGGAACTGTGTCAGTGCTTCTCTGCTATTCATAGGGTTTTTAATGGCTGATTGTTTCAGGAGTGGGCTGCCAGGTCCTTCTCCCAAGCCTACAGTACCTGATATTACCAGGTAGTCTCCTATCCAAGTACTAAGATGCCTTGCCCTGCTTAGCTTCTGAGATCTGATGAGATTGGACACCAGCATGGTACTGCTTTAGACTATTCACCAACTATTTATAATATATTTTTAGAATGCTGTACTTCATTTAGATGTGTTTCTTTAACCACCCCTACCCTTTCACCCTCCCTGCTCCTGCAAAGCTACCAAGAAATTAACCATTCCGGGTAAAAATTTTAGGTTCCTGGTTTAGATGGACTTTTCCAAGATCATCTCATGTCATCCCAGGTAGACATGGGCTTTGGATTCAGAAAAGACCTTGGTTTGACTACCTGATTCACCATTTACCTGTGATGTGACCTTGGGGAAATTATTTATTCAACTTCACTTTTTTTATCTATAAAATAGAATATAACAGTGTTCTTTCTCTATAGTGAGAAATTAATGAGATTTTGCATTTAAAGCAGGATTATCCAACCTTTTGGCTTCCCTGGATTGCAATGGATAAAGAGGAATTGTCTTGGGCCACACATAAATTATATAACATAGTTAGTGCCAATACAGTATAATAAGGGGAGATCATGACGAAAATAAACGCTGAGAAACACATGGTGTTAAAAGATTTTGTGAGGCTGCCTTACTCACTGTCCTGGGCTGCATGTGGCCCACAGCCCACAGGTTGGACATGCCTGACTTAGGGTGTAACCACAAAGTGACCCAAACAAGCACTCAATAAATTGTGGAGTGGAAGGCTAATAAAGGTACGTGGCATACCAGGACCAGTAACACCGATTCCAGGCACAATAAGCCCACTTAAATCCTGTGGGACCAGAAGTTTTGGATTCTGAGTGTTAAAAAGAGATACCCTCCCAATATGTAACAGCAGCAAGCATTTACACATCACCAGCTGTGTACCTTCTTCCTCAAGAGTGGGCCTTATCAGGAGCAAACCAGTCGTAAGAGACAATATATAGCCCTGCGCAAAAGAAGCTCGTGATTTAGTAGGGAGAAAATACAAAAACATCATTACCCTATATTGAAGACTCATGTATAGAAAAAGGTGGTGAGAACAGCCATGAGGATAGAAATCTTCCAAAGGGAACCAGGAACAAGACCACAGAGGAGATGACTTTGAGTTGGGTTCTGGAGGATAAATAGGAGTTTTCAAAGCAGAAAACAGGAGAAAGGATATACCAGGCAGAGAAAAATGAAGTATAAGAACATCAACAGGGAACATTTCCTAAGCACAACAATAACATTTAAACCATCACAACAAATTAAATCCAGTGAACTAAATCCATGGTCACTAGCTCTGAGTCATCAACAACCCAACTTACTCAGGATCTGCTGCAAAGTGATTTCAGGATCACACTGAAGAATTCATTCTTCCTTGACTAAAAACTATGCCTGAGAATTCTCTGATGGCCACAGCAAAATCAATACTAATCAGGTAATATGTACTGGCTCTGAGATAACAAAGCATCCAGAATCCCAATGTATGAATTCATACTTAATCAATACTGCCTTATATAAGTGGGGGGCTTTTTTCACATTCTAAAGCATTTTAGTAAGATGCTAAGAAAAATCAATAACTTATTAAATGCCAGTTACCTCATTAAAACAAACGATTCATCACCTTTGTTGCTATTATGTTGGGGCCACAGATGGGGCTTTCTGCATTTTGTGGTGGTGTGGATGACTACAGGTTTACTCCATTCCTTTGAGGGAATGCCTGTGCTTATGATGGCAGCACTATTTAAAAGGAAGGCGTCGTTTCTGAACGTTCTTGGGCTTGCAGAATGACCACAGACTGCAGTGAAGATGGTGCTCCTGTAGGGAAAGGAGCCCCAGTACATTACTGAAGGAAAAACATAAGTAAAATCAATAGCCAAAAAAAAAAAAAAAAAAAACAGGAAGTGGTGGAAATTGTTAGATGTTGTTGTTAGGTGCCATCAAGTCGGTATCTGACTCATAGCAACCCTACATACAACAGGTGAAACACTATAGTCAGTGCTTCTCTGCTCTTCATAGGGTTTTCAATGGTGGATTGATTTTTGGGAATGGGTTGCTGGGTCCTTCTCCCAAGCCTACAGCACCTGGTGTTCCCAGGTGGTCTCCCATTCAAGTGCTAACCAGGCCACAGGGCTACAGCTGTAGGCATTATCAGATGTAGAAGAGACTTTATACCACTGTGATAACAATAATCACTTCAAATAGTTCCTGCTCCTGAAATATTTTATTACCCTGTGACATCAAGAAATAAAGTTATGTTCATTTTGAATTTTAAGATGGACTCTCTGGACACACAAGACTGCACATTAATGTTTGCACATATTTTGTGAAGTGGCAAAATAAGACTCAGTCAAGCCATAATATTAAGTACATTCCTCAGAAAAGGAAGACTTCTGGTAGTATTTCATTGAATTGTTAGAGGGCTTATTTCCTTAGGGCTGGTTTGTTGTTGTTGTTGTTGTTGTTGTTGTTGTTGTTGTTAGGTGCCGTCGAGTCGGTATCCGACTCATAGCGACCCTCATAGGGTCTTCAATGGCTGACTGTTTTGGGATTGCCTTGGGAGTGGATTGCCAGGCCCTTCTCCCACTTTTGCAGTGCTGGGAATTGAACTCAGGACCTCAGAGACTGCAGCGCAGCGCTCTACCAGCTGAGCCAAATCCCAGCCCCTGTAGGGCTGGTTAGCTTTTTAATTTTTCTTTGGATACACATTTCAAGTTGGCTCTTCCATAAGCAATATCTTATGAATTTGTATATGAATTTGTGAATAAATTACTCTTTTTTTCAATATGGGGGATTGGAACCCAGGGCCTCACACATACTTTACAAGTGGTGCCCCACCAGCCCCTTTTCTATTTTTTGTCTTGAGACAGGTTCTCTCTAAGTTATGCAAGCTGCCTTTGGCCTCAAACTTGCAATTCTCTTGTCTCCACCTCCCAAGTCGCTGGGATTACTCTCAGGTGCCACTGCGCGCAGCTAATAAATTACTAGTGATAATGATGGAAATGCCCCTTTACTTAGAAAGTGTGACCAGCATTATGTAAGGTGAACTTGAGAAATGCTAAGTTAGACTAAATGATCTCACAAAATTTCATAAGAGAGAGAATTTCTACTAATCTTTGAAAAGCATTTTGTAAGTAATTGTGGTAATTGGAACCAAATAATAAGAAAGAGCCACTTTATTTGGAGATGGTTCCTGTGTGTGTAAATATTCCTTCACAGAGCATTCACATGTGAGTCTTCACTACAGGTGGTCTAAGGAAGATAGATGCTGTGTTTATTACTCTGGATGTGAAGCCTGTTTAACCACATTCAAACTGTGTCATTAGTCAGTCACTTGTCTTTAAGTCAGTATTTTCAAACATTAAATGGAGGTAAGTAATATCTGTCCTTCTTACCTCACTGGATTATATTGTTGTTAGGTGCCATTAAGTTAGGTTCAACTCATAGTGACCCTATGTATAACAGATGAATCCCTACCTGACACTGTGCCATGCCTGGCACTGTACCAGTGCTTTTCTGCTATTCATAGGGTTTTCAATGGCTGGTTGTTTTTTGGGAGTGGGCTGCCAGGTCCTTCTCCCAAGCCTATAGCATTCAGTGTTCCCAGGTGGTCTCCCATCCAAATACTAACCAGGCCAACCCTGCTTAGCTTCTGAGATCTGACAAGATTGGATGCCAATGTGGTACAGCTATAGACTCACTGAATTATAGTTGTGATCAAATAAAATTGTATGAATGAAAAAATAATATGAAATTTGGAATTACAACTGATCAATCTTACTGTGGTGTTACATTAAAAGAAATGTAACCAAAATCTAGTCATTGAGAGTTAAAGTTATTCTGAAATGTATTTGTATCTCTTAAAGGGCATCCAAAGAGATCTAGTTTATAATTCACAGCACTGTTTCTTATTGGCCCCTTATTACACCTCTCAGATCCTCTCATGCTATCAAAACCACATTGTTGGTTTGAGCCCCAGCCTCTACGCTGCGCCCAACTTCTCTGTAACACCCAGGACCCAAAGTCAATCCATCTCTGTCTTCTTCTCAAACCTCTTTTCCTCAAGCTCTTTATTGAATTTCCATTTCACTTCTCTACCTTCCTTCCGGGCTGGGATTTAGCTCAGTTGGTAGAGCACCGCTCTGCAGTCTCTGAGGTCCCAGGTTTGATTCACAGCACCTCATAAATGAGAGAAGGACATGGCAATCTACTCCCAAGGCAATCCCGAAACAATCAGCCATTGAAAGCCTAATAAGGGTCGTTATGAGTCGGACCTGACTTGATGGCACCTAACAACAATAACCTGCCTTCCACACAGCTATGACCTAGATTCTCCAACAGCAAAACCTGGAAGAGAATCCAACTGGCAAGAATCTTCCACACAACACTCTCACCCCCAAGTGAGTGGCACAAAATACAGAGAGGAGATGAGCATATTCATACACTAATAATTTTTGTTATTTTTTTACACGCTAGTATTTTACCCTAGTTACTGTTCTCTGTGCATATTAATCATCATATTGCCTTTCACAGTTTAGGTTATAAGGTCTTTATTTTGAAAATAAACTTTAAAAATCATAATAAAGCGACCCGGCAATTAATTCAGGTAGAATGAGATTCATTTCTTCTCTACTGTACAGAATACTGGTTCTCAAAGTATGTGCCAAAGGATCCCTAGAGATGTCTCTGAAAAATAAATCCAAAGCTGAATATCACAGGAAAATGCTGCCTCTGTCTCCCCTCAGATCCACAACACACGTTAACAAGTGAGCGAGGCTCTGGGATGAAGAAATCTATTCACAAAAACAGAGATGAGAG
The DNA here is from genome assembly GCA_007922755.1 of Pedetes capensis. Lineage (NCBI taxonomy): Eukaryota > Metazoa > Chordata > Mammalia > Rodentia > Pedetidae > Pedetes > Pedetes capensis. The sequence continues at coordinate 29,058 of VMDO01017753.1, forward strand.
ATCTAATTGTGAAATATCAAAATGCAAAAACATTTGGAACAATATCTTTGTAATCACTCATAGGAAAGTATTTCTTAAATTGGGCCCCAAAGCAGTTTTCACAATAGCCAAGACAGAGGCTCAACCTAGGTGTCCATCAACAGATAAGTGGATGAGGAAGTTGTTGTATATATATACCATGGGGTTTTATTCAGCCACAAAGGATGAAATTATGGATTTTACTGGAAAATGGATGGAAGTAGAGATCTTTACTTTAAGCAAAATAAACCAGACCAAGAAAGATAAATATTGTACATTTTGTCTCATATGTGGATGTTATATTTCAATGTATAATCAATATTAAAATATATGGTTCGTTGGTTGGTTGGTAGGTGCCATTGATTTGTGTCTGACTCATAGTGACCCTCATAGGGTTTTCAATGGCTGATTGTTTCAGGATTGCTTCAGGAGTGGATTGCCATGTCCTTCTCCCATTCTTGTGGTGCTGGGAATTGAACCCAGGACTTCAGAGACTGCACAGCAGTGCTCTACCAACTGAGCTAAATCTCAGCCCATTAAAATATATTGTTGTTGTTAGGTGCCGTGGAGTCTGCATCCAATTCATAGCGACCCTATGTACAACAGGAGAAACACTATTGTAAGTGCTTCTCTGCTATTCATAGGGTTTTCAATGGTAGATAGATTTTTGAGAGTGAGTTTCTGGGTCTTTCTCCCAAGCCTACAACATCTAGTTTTCCCATCCAAGTACTAACCAGGCTTGACCTTGCTTAGCTTCTGAGATCTGACAGGATCGGATACCACAGGGCTATGGCTGCAGACATTAAAATATATAGGTCATGAAAATAGAAGGGGCCTACATTGGAAGAGATAACTAAAGAGAAGAGGGGGGCAAAAAAAAGGGTAATGGGAGAAAGGAAGTGAAATATCACATATTTTGCCCTTAGACAAAATCTATATGAATGTATATATGTTGTTGTTGTTAGGTGTCATCAAGTTGGGTCCAACTTATAGCAACACTATGAACAACAGAATGATACACTCCCTGACACTGTGCCAGGCACTCAATCTTTTTTATCCTTAAGCCCATTGTTGCAGTCACTGTGTCAATCCATCTACTTGAGTGTCTTCCTTTTTTCATTGACTCGCCACTCTCCAGGGATTACTCCCTCCTGAGGCCATGTCCAAAATCCATGAGACATAGTCTAGCCATCTTTGCACCTTCATCTTCAATGTGACATCTTTCCCTTTCAACACTTTAAAGAGGTCTTTTGCAACAACTTTTTCCAATGCAATGCGTCTTTTGATTTCTTAACTGCTGCTTCCATCGGTGTTGATTATAGAACCAAGTAAAGCAAATCTTGGACAACCTCAATTTTTCTCCATTTATCATGAAGTTGGTGCTGTCATAGTTGTAAGGATTTTTGTTTTGTTGATGTTGAGGCACAATCCATACTGAAGGCTGTGTTCTTTGATCTTAATCAATAAATGTTTCAAATCCTCTTGATTTTCACCAAGTAAAGTTGGGTCATCTGCATGACACAGGTTATTAATTAATCTTCCTGATGCCACATTCTTCTTCATAAAGTCTAGGTTCTGAGATTTTTTGCTCAGTATAGTGAAAGGATACAGCCTTGATGCACACTTGTCTTGACTTTAAACAAGGCAGTATTTCCTTGTTCTATGTGAACAACTGTCTCCTGGTCCATGTACAGATTCCTCATGAATACAAGTAAGTACTCTGATATTCCCATTCTTTGCAATATTGTCCATAATTTGTCGTGATCCACACAGCTAAATGCTTTTGCATAGTCAATTTAAAAAAAGATAGACATCTTTCTGGTATTCTCTGCTTTCAGCTAATATCCATCTGATATCAGCAATGTTGTCCTTGGTTCCATACGACTTCTGAATCCAGCTTGATTTTTCCAGCAGTTCCCTGGCTATATTCTGCTGCAGTCACTTTTGAATGATCTTTAGCAAAATTTTACCTGTGTGAAATTTTAATCATATTATTTGATAATTTCCACATTCAGTTGGATACCACTTTTTAGGAACAGGCACACATATGGACCTCTTCCAGTCAGCTGTCTGTTATCCAAATCTCTTGGCATAAACAAGTGAGCACCTCCAGGGCTGCATCTGTTTGTTGAAACATCTCTATTGGTATTCAATCAATTCCTAGAGACTTCTGTTTTGCCAATTCCTTCAAGGCAGTTTCTACTTCTTCCTTTAGTATCATTGGTTCCTGATCATATGCAACCTCTTTAAATAGTTGGTTATCTATCAAATCTTTTTGGTATAGTGATTCTGTGTATTCCTTCCATCTTCTTTTGATGTTTCCTGCATCATTTAATATTTTCCTGATAGAGTCCTTCACTATTGCCACTCAAGGTTTGAATTTTTCTTCAATTCTTTAACTTTGAGAAAAACAGAGTATGTTCTTCCTTTTGGTTTTCTGTCTCTAGCTCTTTGCACATGTCAATATTATATTTGATTTTGTCTTCTTGAGTTACCCTTTGAAATCTTCTGTTTAGTTCTTTGACTTTGTCATGTCTTCCTTTTACTTTAGCTGCTAGATGTTCAAGGAAAGTTTCAGAGTCTCTTTTGATGTGTAATTTGGTCTTTTATTTTTTTCCTATCTTTTTAATAACCTTTTACTTTCCTTATGAATATCTTTGATGTCATGCCACAACTTGTCTGGTCTTAGATCATTAGTGTCTAATGCATCACATCTGTTCTTGAGGTGGTTTCTGAACTCATGTGGGATATATTCAAGGTCATACCTTGGCTCTTGTACATTTGTTCTAATTTTCTTCACTTTCAGTTTCACATAAGCTCCACAGTATGGAAAACTGACAGACAAGTGAGTATGTGTGTGTATATATATATACATACATACATATATATATATACACATACACATATATATACATATATATATGTATGACAGACAAGTGAGTATGTGTGTGTATATATATACATACATATATATATATATATACACATACACATATATACATATATGTATATGTGTGTATACATATATATATATATACATATATATACATATATATATATGTATACACACACACACACACACACACACACACACACACACACACACATGTTGTTATGTGGGATCAAGTCGTGTCCAACTCAGCAACCTTATGTACAACAGACAAAACACTACCCAACACTGTACCATGCCCAGCACTATTGCCAGTGCTTCTCTGCTATTCATAGGGTTTTTGATGGCTGATTGTTTCAGGAGTAGGCTGCCTGGTCCTTCTCCCAAGCCTACGGCATCTGGTATTCCCAGGCATTCTCCCATCTAAGTACTAACCAGGCCCAACCCTGTATGCTTCTGAGATCAGAAGCCATGGTAGTATGACTGTAGACATTTTGAAGGCACAAAAAGATTACAATGAAAAACTGGAGGTGTAATTCAGTGATACATCCTGTGCCAAGCCTGTGTCAGGCAGGCCCTGAGTTCCATCCTGTGAACCACAGAAAAGAATGCATTAAAAGCTCCTAAAAATCAATAAGGAAAAACAAGCAACTCAGTTGGAAATCGGGCAAGAACGTGAACAGCATTTACAGAAGAGGAATCTCAAATGACAAATAAATACATGAAAGATGCCCAAACTCACTAAAAATAGGAGAATTGAGGATCAAAATCACAAAGAAATAGAAAAAAAAAATCTGCCAAGTATAATATTACCAAGTGTTGGTGGCGATATGGAATAATTAGCTCTGTATGCCTGCTGGAGTGAATGAAAATCAAGGATCACTATGAACTTAATTTGGGTTCTCCTGTGAAGTTCAGGATGTGCCTACCCTCACATCTAGTGATTCTTCTTTTAGATACATTGTTATTGTTGTTAGGTGCCCCAGTCAGATTGGATTTATAGCAACCCTATACAACAGAACGAAGCATTACCATACACTGTACCATGAACACAATCTTTTTGTTTGAGCCTTTTGTTGCAGACAATGTGTTTCTTCTCATTCTGAGTTGTGCCACGATAGCAAAAGGAGGCTTTACTCCATTCCCATCATTAAGGTTGACTCTACTTTGAGGAGACAACTCTTCCCCAGTTGTTTCTTGAATGCCTTCCAGCCTGGGGGGCTCATTTTCTGACATTATATTTGGCAGTGCCTCTCTGCTATTAATAGGGTTTTCAATGGCTAATTGTTTCCAGAGTGGGCTGCCAGGTCCTTCTCCATAGTCTGTCTTAGTCTGGAAGCTCAGCTGAAACCTGTCCACTGTGGGTGGCCCTGCTAGTATTTTGAGATACCAGTGGTATAGCTTTCAGCATCACAACATGCAAGCCACCATAGCACAAGCTGACAGACACATGGGGTCTTAGATACATATCCTACATAAATTCCTGCACATATGCTCAAGGAAACAATCCATTGTTTGTAATAGCAAAACACTATAAGCAATATAATACCCATCAGGCAAGAAAATGGCAAATGAATTGCAGTACATCCACAGAATGGATAATAGCAGTGAACATGAACGATAGCTGTGTGTCAACACAGTGCAGCCCAGAAACATAGAACTTAATGAAGACTGTCTCAGAAGAATAATATAAAGCTGATTCCAAAGTGTATACATTTAAAAATATTTAGGGATATATACACATACATTGTTGTTGTTAGGTGCCATTGAGTCCTGTCTGACTCACAGCGACCCTCATAGGGTTTTCAATGGGTGATTGTTTTGGGATTGCCTTGGGAGTGGATTGCCACGTCCTTCTCCCATTTTTGCAGTGCTGGGAATTGAACTCAGGACCTTAGAGACTGCAGAGCAGCGCTCTACCAACTAAGCTAAACCCCAGCCCATATACGCATATAATATAACCATTATGGAGAACAAAACTCACACACAAAATTCAGAATGCTTGTTACCCCAGAGGACATGATAAAATCAGAAAGGAGCAACCAGCAGGCTTGCTGGGTTTGGCAATGTGTTTATTCATCTGAGTTTCTATTGCTTTTTATACCGTGTGTGTGTGTGTGTGTGTGTGTGTGTGTGTGTGTGTGTGTAGACAAAATATATATATATATATATATATATATATATATTACGTGTGAATGCCACATGCGTACACTTTAATTTTTAATTTAAGTTCTTTTGCTTAGTGTCTCTCAAAAATTGCCCATGTAATCCTTTTATCTCCTCACACACACTGACACCCCGCTGAGTTCAGTCTGGGAAACACTGCTCTGGGCTTTCTAACTTCCCTCTTTTGGCAGAGAGTCACTCCAGCCAAAACTCACGACCATTTTTCCAGCAGGGCTAGGAAGCCAGAGCAGATGCAAGGCTCCCCCTGGGGCCCCGCTCCCCCAGGAGATCTGCGCACATGTCTTCATCAGCACACAGGAAGTGTTTATCTCAGCCTCAGTTCAGGCTTTAAAAGGGTTCATTGTGGAAGTGGCAGGGAGCCTGTGGATGGGCACAGGAGTGACATTCAATTCTCCTGTGTCCTTGAGGTCCATTTGCCCTCCTCACGTTTTCCAGACATGCATGGCGGGAGGGACAATAGTCCACGCAGAGAGGTGGATTCCTGTGCAACTAGGACTCCGGAGAGCTCAGTGTTTCCTGGGCTTCCCCACAGGACCATCTAGTAAGGGCAGCACTTCCCGAGGCAATTCCTCTGCGCAGCTAATACCTAATTATCCTCAAATATAAATAGCTCCCGCTGGGCTTTGGATGGTCACACCTTGGTGGACTCATCGAGAGACACTTTACAGCTGATTGCCTTGCTGAGAAGCCAACGTGTGCCAGCCTCATACCTTTGCTGATAAACGACTTTTGAAGCTGTCCGACGGTGGCAATATTAAACGGCCATCCATGGCCGCTGGACTTTTGTCCCTCATTAGTATGAGGTTTAATGAAGTCAGGCTGAGAGGGGATTGTGTGGTCTTAAACTGAGTTGATACTGGTTGTCACTAAACATGGAGCACCTACTACACTTTAAGCCCGTGGTTTAGAGGGAGTGTTTCATTTTTGCTAACTTTGTCTTTCATGGTGAAGATTGATTTCAGCATAATGGTCCATCAGCTGAGATTCACTCTGCTGCTCCTAAACGCATATCCTGCCACCAGGTACTTTATATTCTACCAGGCCCCAGTCCACGGCGGCCCCTCAGCCTGCTGCCTTTGCTCTTTCATCATACAAGAGAGACTCCTTTCAGGGGGTGCCACAAAGATACTGGGCTTTCATTTCTTTTTCTACACTTTCTTCTTCTGGAGACCTTGTCACTTGCACACAGTTTCTAGCTGAAGAGCAAGTCACCTGTTGTCATGAGGTGAATGTGGCACGGGGCAGCACGTGCTATCGCAGAGACGACACGCTCATGGGGAATCCATTTTCACAGAGTGTAAAACTGACTGAGGCATTCTCACCAGGCAGGTTTTACCCAGGACTGGGATTCAGGGCAAGAGGATAATGTTTTCCTGAATCCAAGAGTAGGAGGCCAGCGGGACAGCAAGAAGTCCTGAGTAGTGAGGACCTGCAAAGTCTCCCCAATGTTCTCCATGGGTCTCCAGTCACATTTTCTTTTTGTATGTCTGTCCTGTCTCCCAACTCTATCTCTGCTCACAGCCTTTTGTGTGTGTGTGTGTGTGTGTGTGTGTGTTTGTGTGTGTGTGTGTGTGGTACTGGGGGTTGAACCCAGGGCCTCACGCTTGCATGCTTTGCAAGTGCTGGACCACTGAGCTGCTCCCCTGATCATTTTTTTACTTTCCGAGACAGGGTCTCGCTAAGTTACACAGACTGCCTCTGATCTCCAACTTGCAATCTTCCTGCCTCTGCCTCCTGAGCCACTGGTATTACAGGCATGTGCCACTGTCCCCGGCTGCTCACAGCCTTTTCTGATCCCAGTCCACAAAGCAGAACTCACAGGTCCCACCATGCTGCTCTCCAGCCCCAATTACAAATTACCTGGGCTGTAATTTTGATCGGCCTACATGAGCCAGCTGTCCTCCACTGAAGCTGGAGCTTGGGGGCACATGGAACAAAATGTTCCTGAAGGTCATTTCCTCTGACTTAAGGAGCCCGGTGAAGAGGGTTATTATGAGCTGGGCAGACATTCTAAGGTGTATCTTCATCCATTTTGTGCTGCTATAACAGAATAGGTGAGACTGGGTAAGTTATATTGTTGTTAGGAGCCATTGAGTCAGATCCAACTCATAGCGGCCCTAAGGACAGCAGAACAAAATGCTACCGTGCACATGATCTTTTTTATGTTTGAGCCCATTGTTGCAGCCACTATATTTCTTCTCATTTTGAGTCATGCCACATTAGCAAATGGAGGTCCCAGGGCTCTACTCCATTCCCGTCATTAAGGTTGACTCTACTTTGAGGTTGGGAGAAGGACCTGGCAACCTCCTCCCAAAAATCAATCTGCCATTGAAAACCCTAGGAACAGCAGAGAAGCACTGACAATAGTGTTTCCCCTGTTGTACAGAGGGTCGCTATGAGTCGGATACCGACTCGACGGTACCTAACAACAACAACAACTACTTTGAGGAGGCAACCTTTCCCCAGACATTTCTTGAATGCCTTCCAGTCTGGGGGCCTCATTTTCTCACACTATATGTGACAGTGCTTGTCTGCTATTCATAGGGTTTTCAATGGCTGATTGTTTTGGGAGTGGGCTGCTAGGTCCTTCTCCCTAGTCTGTCTTATTCTGGAAGCTCAGCTGAAAGCTGTCCACCATGGGTGGCCCTCCTGGTATCTGAAATACTGGTGGCATAGCTTTCAGCATCATAGTAACATGCAAGCCCCCACAGCACAACAAGTGGCCAGACACATAGGAGGGTAATTTATAAAGAACAGATATTTATTTTCTCAATTTTCTGGAGGCTGGGAAGTCCAAGACCTAGGGAACAGCATCTAGGAGGGCCTTCATGCTACATCATTCCATGACAGAGGATAAAAGAGGGGTAGAGAGAGCAAGAGACTGAATAGGCAGACTCAGGCCCTTTCATAATCAGCACGAATCCACTCATGGTGGAGGAGCCCTCTTGCTGTAAACACCCCCTGTACTGTTGCTCTGCAGATTGTGTCCAACACATGTTTTCAGGGGGACACATTCAAACCACAACAGTGCACCTGTGGTTCAGAATATAATACCTTAAAAATTATAATGCATGTTACCATTTAATTCTTTGGCTACGATGTTGTTGCTAGGTTTCATGGAGTCATGTCTGACTCACAGCGAACCCTCATAGGGTTTTCAGGAGCTGATGGCTTTAGGATTGCTTTGGGAGTGGATTGCCACATCCTTCTCCCATTTGGTTACCATATGGACACACATGTGAGTATAAAAAGTGAGTATAAATTTGACAGAAAATCAAGAAAGTGGTGGGAAAAGGCACTTACATATTCATAGATTCCAATTACTTTGCTAATCTTCTTGTTTTGTTCATTGTAATGAAGAGTTTCCGGAAACAAAATACTTTTTGTCCTATATTTTAATTTAAAATTGATTGTCAAAGAGTTAACAGATATTTAATAAACACCTACTTTGTCCGGCACTATGCTAGGCTCTGAGCATTTAGGCAGATGAGGTCCAGCCTTAAGTGGGAGAAATGAGGTCCAGCCCTATAGTGGGAGAGGTAAACAAAAGTCAACCAACTTGCAGATAAAATAATAGATTATAATAACTGCTATATAAAAAATTGAAAGGGTATTGGGATGGTGTATTAAAGAGGTTTATGTGAAGGTATGATCCACACAGTCAAATGCCATTGTGTAGTCAATAAAACATAGATAGACATCTTTCTGATATTCTCTGCTTTGGGCTAATATCCACCTGACATCAGCAATGATGTCCCTGGTTCCCTACCCTCTTTTGAAACTGGCTTGATTTTCCAGCAATTCCCTGTCTATATATAGCTGCAGTCGCTTTTGAATGATCTTTAGTAAAATTTTGCTTGTGTGTGATATTAACAGTACCTAGCAACAACAATAACAACAACATGTGGAGGTATGCATGTGTGAGGTCTGTTTAAAAAGATAATGCAAAAACAGAAGAAGGGCGTGACAACCCACTCCCAAAACAATCCTGAAAATCTCAGCCATTGAAAACCCTATGAGGGTCACTATGAGTCAGACCTGACTCAAGGGCATCTAACAACAATAATAATATTACATATCAGAGGGAAAGGTGATGGCAGCAGACCTATAGGCAGTGTGAGTTTAGAGAGATGGGCAAGATCTGGGTCAGTTGGGACCTTGTATAACACATTAAGGGCCTGGGATTTTATCCTAAGGGTCCTAAGAACATGTTGATGAAGATCAAAGAGGGAGAAAAGACATGATCTGATTAATGATTTTTTTAAAAATGACTTTAGTTGGGGCATGGTGGCTTATGTCTATAAACCCATCTACTCAGGAGATGGAGGCAGGATGATTGTGAGTTTGAGGCCAGAGGCAGCCTTCATAACTTAGTGAGATCTGACTCAAGATTAAAAAATTAAGTGTGGAGAAAAGAAAAGAAAAAAGAAAACTACCCTCAAATGGGTACCCCCAGGGGACAGGTGCAGCTTCTTCAGGTAGCCTCAGCCTGTCTGGCCCCATCCTAACTAACGGTGCAATCTAAAGCTATGTAATGCCTATTGACCTCCAATTTTTATGCATGAGATAAGCCATGGGTTTCCTAAGTCTTTTCCAGGACTAAACTCCTATAATTCCCTTTCAGATAATAAGTAAACAAGTTTAAAAAATGATAAATAGTTGACTTCAGGATAGTTCTATAAGTCCTAAGTTAAGTCACAAAAGAGATTAAATGGATAGATCTATTGTGAATTAACATCAGGCAAGAATTAACTCAGTTTTTGTTGAAAAGACTTTTTAGTTATTCTACCACTCATATCTGTTCTAGGCTTGGTAACCATTCTTACAAGTGACAATTTCAGTGTACTGCTTAAAAGACAAGATAAAAAATCTTTAATCATTGAAAAAAATTAAAAGTGGGCTGGACATGTAGCTCAGTGGTACAGCACTTGCAAAGTATGCGCAAGGCACTGGGTTTGACCCTCAAGTTCTGAAAAAAAAAAAAAAGACTTTAGGGTGGAATTATAGTCAAGCAGGAGGGGAAGCAGGGAGGCCAGTTGGGAAATTGGTGTGGTGGTTCAGGAAAGGGAGAGCAAGGAGGGAATTGTTGGGATGGACAGCTGCTCTGGTCCAAATGTTTGGGCTCCTCTTGCCCCATTCACATGTTAAATCTAGTCCATAATTTGATGGTGTTAGTTGGTGGGACCTTCAGAAGATTAGATGAGGTTTCAGGCCTGAGGGAGCCCCTTTGGTCCTGGCACTCTGTGAGCAAGAAGCATAGAAACACCATCTGTGAGCCAGAAAGCAGACCCTCACCAGAAGCTGCTGGTACCTTGATCCTGAACATCTGGCCTCCAGAACCGTGACAAAGGAATGTTTTTTGCTTAAGCTACCCATTCTATTGTATCTTTTAATAACAACCCGAATAGACCAGGACAACAGAAGAGGCCAGGTTCTAGATGTACTTTAAGGTAGGACAAACAGAATTTGCTGACGAGGACGAGAAAGAGGAGTGACAGATGACCCCTAGCTTACGTTTGAGTGACAAGGTGGATGGTGAGCCATTTTCTGGGAAGGGACAAACTGGAGTCACTGAGCAGGTCTTTAGCACACAAGATGTCAATGCAAGAACTCTTCAGCCCAATTATCGAGGTTCCTCAGTCCTGATCTGCTAAGAAGCTCTTGTGGCTTCTCTTGTAGCTTGAAGCCTCCAGTCATTGCAGAACATCACCTTAACCATCTCTGTCCTCAAAACCCACCTGTCCATCCCTAGGATGCTTGTTGCTGTTATTAGGTGCTGTCAAGTCCGACTCATAGTGACTCTACGTACAACAGAACAAAACACTCCCTGACATGCTGCCATGACTGGCACAATGTCAGTGCTTCTCTGATATTCATAGGGTATTCAATGGCTGATTGTTTCAGGAGTGAGCTGCCACATCCTTCTCCCATTTTTGTGGTGCTGGGGATTGAACTCAGGGCTTCAGAGAGCACAGAGCAGGATACTTAAAAGGAAAAAAAGCTTGGTTTGAAGCAGTGATAGGAAGCAGTGAGTTAATCCAAATACCAACTCTTCCCCTTCTATCCTTCATGGTCATATGATAATATTGCTCCAAGTGTCTTATCTGTAGTAATGATGAGGAGGAGATAGAGTTGGCTCTTTGCATCCACATTTTCCATACCCACAGATTCAACCAACCACAGAACAAAAATATTCAAGAAAAAAATTGCATCTGTACTAAGTGTGCCCATTATGTGTACATTGTGTTAGTACAATTATAAGTAATCTAGAGATGATTTAACAATACAAGAGGAGGTGTGTAGGTTATATGCAAATACTATGCCATTTTATAAAAGGAAATTGAGCATACTTGGATTATGATATCTGCAAAGGCCATGGACCCAGTCCTGCACAGAACAGACAACTCTTCTTCATAGTTTTCATTTTTAAGATGGCAACAAAGCTACACATGTAAAGTACTTACCACAGTGCCTAAATCATGTTGTTGTTATCGTTAGGTGCCACAGAGTCGGTATCTGACTCATAGTGACCCTGTGTACAACAGGGGACACACTATTGTCAGTGCTTCTCTGCTATTCATAGGGTTTTCAATGGCAGATTGATTTTTGGGACTGGGTTGCAGGGTCCTCCCAAGCCTAGAGCATCTGGTGTTCCCAGGTGGTCTCCCATCCAGGTACTAACCAGGCCCAACCCTGCTTAGTTTCTGAGATCTAACGGGATTGGAAGCCACAGTGCTACAGCTGCAGGCTAAATCATGTTAGGTGTTTTAATATCCATTAGGTGTCATCATTATTCTTAGCATTTCTTTGTTTTGCCTTTTTTTAAAATTACCCAGCCACAATTTGCTATTTATCCAGAGTCTGGAAATCAGTTTTGTGTGTCTTTAGCTCTACAGATTAGGAAAGTTTTGTAGCAGTGTAATTATTCAGGCAAAAAGTCCCACCCCTAGGGAAAATAGATACTTAACTCCATTTTCTAAAACTCAAAATATAGATGGATGAGGAGGGATCTTGGTTTTGATTAATGATGTTATTTGGATGAAGTATACTACCAAGATAAAGAATTAAATTGTGTCTCCTTTATTATTTATATGAAATGAGAAGTATTCCAGAAATTCAGGTCATATAGTCATTGTCCAGTGGAGATCAATAGAACATGGTTTTATTTGCATTTCCTGCCAAAGAACAGCTTTATGGCATGTAGCCATGGCTTTGTGGTTGTTATGGTTTAGATAAATGTCCCCAAAGGTCCGTGCATTAAAGTCTTGGTCTCCAGGGTGATGCTGCTTGGAGATGGTAGGACTTTTAGAAGGCAGGGCCTGATGGGAGGTCCTTAGGCAGTGGAGATACACGCCCTTGGAGGGGACTGACGGAGCCTCAGTCTCTTCCTTTTCCTCTTTTGCCTTCTGGTCCCGAGGTGAGCAGTTGGCTCTGCCATACATTCCCCACCTCACCATCTGGCATCCCCAGCAGAGGTCCAAAGCCATAGATCCACTTGATCTTGAGCTAGGAACCCTAAAACGGAGCCCAAATAAACTTGTTCTCTTCATAAGTTAATTATCTCAAGTAGTTGGGCATAATGACAGAATGATGAGTAATAGATTGAAGACAACAGAAGAATGTTCTACTTGGAAACCTTCTTGTATCTCTTTTCCTACAGATTTCCAAGAGTAGACTAGAATATGTCCACTAACTAAAGCGTAATAGTCTCTTTCATGAGGTTTGAACTTAAACTGCCTAATGTGACTCCTTCCATTTCTATCTCCCCTAGCCATACACTCTATTGTGGAAGCCATGTCTTTAACCAGGAAGATCATAAACTCTCAGGATTAGGAGACACCTTGAATTGAAGGTCAACTCTCCATTCCAACTCTCCATTCCTGATGTTCCAGTGCTATGCAGGAACTGCTCGTGTTGTTTCCACCATCCCACATTCAGCTGCCCTTGCAGGAAAAACTAGTAATCCTACCCCACGGGCGGGCATAGCTTCACCATGTTTATAGAATCAAAGCCTACAGAAATTCCCACAACAGGGCTCCTCATGCTCTTAGTGGCTTACCTATTGGAAGGAAGACCCTATGAACCACAAATATTTAATAAAACCAAATACATTAAAGAGGCAATGCATGATAGGCATAATAATGACCCCCTAAAGATGCCCACACCCAATCCTTAATACCTATGAATACATTATATTACTATATGGGGTATGTTGTTGTTGTTGTTAGGTGCCATAGAATCAGTATCTGACTCATAGCGACCCTATGTACAACAGGTGAAACACTATTGTCAGTGCTTCTCTGCTGTTCATAGGGTTTTCAATGGCTGATTGTTTTTTGGAAGTGGGTTGCTGGGTCCTTCTCCCAAGCTTACAGCACCTGATGTTCCCAGGAAGTCCCCTATCCAAGTACTAACCAGGCCCAACCCTGCTTAGCTTCTGAGATCTGACAAGATCGGATGCCACAGTGGTACAGCTGAAGGCATATGAGGTACATATAGTAATATAATATAGTAATGAACATATGTCCCCACATGTGTCTGTCAGCTTGTCATGCTGTGGAGGCTTGCGTGTGGCTGTGATGCTGAAAGCTATGCCACCAGTATTTCAGATACCAGTAGGGCAACCCATAATGGACAGGTTTCAGCTGAGCTTCCAGACCAAGACAGACTAGGGAGAAGGACCCAGCAGCCCACACCAGACACAATTAGCCAATGAAAACCCTATAAATAGCAAACAAGCACTGTCAAATATAGTGCTGGAAAATGAGCCTCCCCCTCTCCCCCCCAGTCAGAATCATTCAAGAAACGACTAGGGAAGAGTTGCCTCCTCCAAGTAGAGTTGACCTTAATGACGGGAATGAAGTAAAGCCTCTGAGAACTCCATTTGTAGGTGTACCATGAGAAAGAAACACAGTGCCTCCAACAATAGGCTCAAACATAAAATGATCGTGTGTGGCACAGTGTTGGGTAATGTTTTGTTCTGTTGTACATAGGGTCACTGTGAGTCAGATCCAACTTGATGGCATCCAACAACAATGTATATACCAGTATGTGAGATAAGGTTATTAATCAGTTCATCTAGGCGGGCCCAATGTAATCCCGGGGGTCCTTATAAATGAAAGTAGGCAGCAAGAGAGAGAGGGTCAGAACCTAAAAGAAACCAAAAGATTCTTCTTCTGGCTTTGAGGATGGAAGCAGGGGCCACAAGCTAAGAAATGAATGCAGCTTCTAGCAGGTGGGAAAAGTAAGGAACTAGATCCTCCCATAGAGCCTCCAGAAAGCAGCATCGCCCTGTGAGCATATTGATTTAACTCCAGTATCACCCACTGCGGACCTCTGCCCTCTAGAACTGCAAGAGAATAAATCTGTGTTTTTTTTAAGCCACTAAGTTTGTGGCCATATGTTACAGCATCAATAGAAAACTAATACATAAGAAAGTTGAACATTGTTGTTGTTAGGTGCCATTGAGTTGAATCTGACTCATAGTGACCCTGTGTACAATGGAAAGAAATACTCCCTGGCACTGTGCCATGCACATGATACTCTTATGTTTGAGCCCATTGTTGCAGCCACTGTGTTTCTTCTCATTTTGAGTCATGCCATATCAGCAAATGGAGGTCCCAGGGGCTCTACTCCATTCCTGTCATTAAAATCAATTCTACTTTGAGGAGGCAACTCTTCCCCAGTTGTCTTTTGAATGTTTCCTAGCCTGGGGGTGGGGCACATTTTCTGGCACTATATTTGAAAATGTTTCTCTGCTATTCATAGGGTTTTCAATGGCTAATTGTTTTGAGAGTGGGCTGTCAGGTCCTTCTCCCTAGACTGTCTTAGTCTGGAAGCTCAGCTGAAAACTGTCTACAGTCAGTGGCCTTGCTGGTATCTGAAATACTGGTGCCACAGCTTCCAGCATCACAATAATATGCAAGCCTCTACAACACGACAAGCTGACAGACACATTGGGGG
>VMDO01017754.1:0-44034 GCA_007922755.1 Pedetes capensis
ATATATATACCTTATATATAGATATAGAGATAGAGATATATATCTCTATATAAAAATTTTCTGAAGATATATATCTCTTGTGAAAATTTTATGATAAAAATTAAAATACCTATAGACATACATAAAACTGCCTTTTGTGTGTGTGTGTGTGGTGCTGGTGGTTGGACCCAGGGCCTAGTGCTGGATCACTGAGCTGTACCCCCAGCCCAGTTCTTACTTTTTGAGATAGGGTCTCGCTAAGTTAAGCAGACTGCCTCTGGTCTTGAACTTGCCATCCTCCTACCTCCACCTCATGAGCCGCTGGGATTACAGGCATGCACCACTGCGCCTGGCTCATAAAACTGCTTCTTAAATAAATAAAAGATAGGTAACCCAATAGCAATCTACAATTGGCTAGTGTCATACTAGGCTTGGTAGTTCTTTTTATTGGTTATCTGATAGCATACTTCTACTGCACTAAAAAAAATTCATTGACCTATGAGTTACAGTACTATTTAACTCCTTTCTAGAGGTGGTAGCCTTAATTGTTGTGTTCCTAGTTCTTTGGAGCCTGTAATTCCTCAGATACAGTAGATATGTCTTTTTATCACATCTTACTCATATTATATTTTAATTAATCCATTTAAATATTGCAGAAATATTCACTAAGTATTATCCCCAAATAGAAGGAAAGGCATAGCAAACATTTTATGGTCACTTACCTATACTAAGGTCTTCAGCCCTAGCATCCTAGCATCCCATCCCACCTGACTGAGGAAGCTAAGCAGGGTTGACTGGTTAGTCCTTGGATGGGAGACTGTCTGGGAATACCAGGTGTTGCAGGCTAGGGAGAAGGATCTGTGGGGATACTACAGAAAGAAAATATTCATTTTAATATTCTGTTTGAAGAGAACTTTCTCAGTCTTAGCTTCCTGTCTTAATGATAAAATGCTACTTTACTTCTGAAATGGGAAAGACTTTGTCCACATGGAGATTTCAACTCCTTTCTGGAAGTAAAAGGGGAGGGTTAAGAGTGTTTTTTTGGCACCTGCTGTAAGTGCTTTTAATTTAAAGTAATCCTCATGCAAAAATGGACTATTTGTGAATGGCCTATTTTGCTACGCTTCTACAAGTGTAGCCCCTACGTTTAAAAATAAACAGGATTACTTGAAAAAAATATGGTTTCTCATTGTTGCCCATATGTATTCCATGAAATCATCTGGAAGTTTCAAGAGAACAACAAAACCAAGTCCATAGAATGAAAATAATTGACATGGAAAAATAAATTGGAGATAAAAATAGAAGATTCTTTTAAGGAATCCACTATCATATTTATTTCTTTATTTTTAAAGGAATATAAAACTACTTATTGACCACTGTTCACCATTATTTACAATAAAGTAAACAATATACAGTTGTATAACATTTTGATTACGACAAAGTTATCTTCCTGGCTTCTGCTAAACCAGTAACTCAAATAATGAAAAGATTGAGCCTATATGTAAGAAATGTATTGGGGTAAAGCAAAAGCATGCAGGTCAGTAATTTAAGATAAAATTTTGTTCACCCATTTATGTTGTGGTTGTTAGGTGCCGTCGAGTCGGTATCCGACTCATAGCGACCCTCACAGGGTTTTCAATGGCTGACCGTTTTGGGATTGCCTCGGGAGTGGATTGCCAGGCCCTTTTCCCATTTTTGTGGTGCTGGGAATTGAACTCGGGACCTCAGAGACTGCAGCGCAGCGCTCTACCAACTGAGCTAAATCCCAGCCCCAAATTGCCTAAATTGCCAACTTCTCTAACCATCTAATTATGTTTCCATGAACTACGTCTCAGATATTCCATGAGTCATGACTTTTTAGTACACAGATTTCAACTTTCTGTAAAGGAATGGCTCACTAGAGGAACTTTTAAATGCCCACTTTAGTCTTGCTTGGCTAATTAAAACCAAGCAGGATTTGTCTATTTCCTTATCTGGGAGGGGAAGCTACTGGTAATGATTTCTTCGTTCAGTAATTTTGTAAATAAACTATTACATTTATGTGACTATATAGAAACAGATTCTGATGTGGTTGTGTTTAATTGTCCTATTTATTTATTGCAATACTGGGAGGCTTAACATAAGGCCTTGTGCATATTTTGCAAATGCTCTACCACTAAGCTGCACTCCCATCCCTTCTATTTTTTATGTTGAGACAGGGTCTTGCTAAATTATGTAGGCTGCTTCTGGCCTCAAACTCATGATCTTCCTGCCTCAGCCTCCTAAATCATTGGGACTACAAGCATGTGCCAAGCTCAGGTAATTACCCAATTTAAACTGTCCAATTAACCACAGAATCATTTATTTAATTTGAAAAGTTACTTAATCTGAAGTGATTTCTTAGGTTGCTCAGAAAGGAATTTCAGAAACATGGGCTTACTGCTCATAATTTTTGTTCTGGTGAATGTTTATTTTATTTGAGACAGGGTCTGACTGCATAGCCCCAGGTGGCCTAGAACTCACGATGAAGACCCAGCTGGCCTGGTATCTGTGGTAATCCTCCTGCCTCTGCCTCCTAAGGGCTGGGATTACTGGTGAGTGCCACCACACCCGGCCTGGTCAATGTTTTCAAACAAAATAAAAACCATTTACCAAAGTATTTTATGTACACTTGCATGCACCCCCCTCCCCAGGTAAACAAACAAAAAACCCAGGATGGTCCTTCCACACATGAGTTAATATGCAAGTTCTGATTGAGTAATGACTAGAAAATTTCCTCAATATTTAGAATAAACTATTCTCAAATGCAGAGGAAATATATACCATGGATATCAAGTACTCATTTCTGATAAAGAAGCAATTACAGAAAGCTCTTATTTGTTCAAAGTAGCCAGTGCTATTGATGCAAAACAAAAAATTTCCAACAACTTCCCCAAAGCTACTTTCAAAACCTACATGTCAAAATTGATTTTCTTTAGAATGTATTTTTCCACACTAATAATTCAAAAACCAAGATCCAGATTTTATATATAAATGCAAATGATATCTATCAATGCAATATATATATACATACATACATATATATATATATACACATATATATATATATATATATACATATATATACGTACACACATATATATGTATCAATGCAAACAATTATTGAGCTTCATCTTCTGGGCAAGAATGCCAAGTTTGTCTGTCTTCATAAAAAGCAATTATAATTTGGGGACACTTCATATTTGCCTCTTTTACCAGCAAGTCTGCCTCATCTGAATCTTTCCATTTCATGAGAATTATCAACTCTCCACTGCTATTGGTGGCATCAATTGTTCGTTCTGGATCAAGACCTCTGGCCAAACTTCTTGGTTTGTCAGCAGCATCTCTTTTCTTCTTTGATTTGCTATAATCAGATTCACTGTCAGATAAGGAATTTTGTTTTGTACCATCTTTTTCTTTACCAGCTTTTTCAGAATTAAGAAATGCTTCAATTAACTCTGGACCATCTAAATTTTCTTCAGATTCCCAAGTATTGTCAGCATCTGTAAATCCATTCCACTTTAGGAAATATTTTACCTTCCCATTCACTACACCGTCGGTCCAGTATTTTTTCCACCACAGATTCTTCAGTCTCTGCCTCTTCAACTTTTTTACTCTTCCTGTTCTGTTTCTTTCTCATTTTTTGCAAGGTAGTTTTATTGGATGCCATTTTTTATTGCAGACTTGAAGAGCTATTATTCACTGCCTTGGATGCTCCAGCACAATATCATGTTAAAATCACTTCTCTTGACATCTCAGGAGATATTATTCCTAGTTACATAGAAAAAGTGGCAATTCTGTGATTCAGAAGAACCAGATTAAGTGGAAACTGTTTTATGAATATCTTAACCCAATTATTTATCTGACATTTTCTTTTTTGTGTACATACAAGAGTGATAAATGAAGAAGTCTATGTTGAGTCTAAAAGATAATCTTCCAATAGCAAAAAATAAGTACTGAGAGATATTGTAATGACTAGTATTCTCTGATTCTTAATGGTAAATAAAATAATATTTGCATAATTGCATGTACCTTAGATTTAATGAAATATGGTTGTTGCTCAGATGCTTTAAAATAGAGACCTAGCTGTATTTCCAGATGACCATTTTTATAGGAATTTTGGAAGTTTCATTTTTTGCAAAGTTTTTTCTTTTGTTTAGGTCCTCTTCTTTCAACTAATGGAAAATCCACTAGGGATGCTACACAACGTTAAAAGTTTTACATTGTTTGGGCACAACAGCATAAAAGAGTGAACATGTAATACATTTAAGAAAAAATCAGAGGGAAGTAAAGGGGTTTGTTGGTGGTGTTAGGGGCCTTCCAGTTGGGTCTGACTCACAGCAACTCCAAGTACAACAGAAGGAAACACTCCCTGACACTGACACTGTGCCATGGCTGACACTATGTCAGTGCTTCTCTGCTGTTCATAGAGTTTTCAAGGGCTGCTTGTTTTTGAGAGTGGGCTGCCAGGTCCTTCTCTCAAACCTACAGAACCTGGAATTCCCAGGGGGTCTCCTATCTAAGTACTAACCAGGCCCAATCCTGCTTAGCTTCTGGGACTGAATGCCAGGGTGGTATGGCTGAATACAGATACATAGGTAGACAATGCATAACTGATTTAAATAGATGATAGATACATAGAAGGGTAAGTCGATAAATAAACTTAATTTACCCAGGTTATGGAATATTCTTTGGGAGGAAGTTAATAAATAATTTTCCTCACATACCCTATCATTCAATGAAATGCTAGGTCATATTTTTGATATCTTGATTTACAGTGTTGTGCAGTAAATAATGAACTAATGATACTATGCCTGCATCTTTACCACTGTTGCATCTGATCCCGTCAGATCTTGGAAGCTAAGCAGGGTCAGGCCTGTTTAGTACTTGGATGGAAGACCACCTGGGACCACCAGGTCCTGTAGGCTTGGGAGAAGGACCTGACAACCCACTCCCAAAAAACAATCAGTCATTGACAACCCCTGTATAAATAGAAGAGAAGCACTAGCAATACTGCTTTGCCTGTTGTACATAGGGTCACTATGAGTTGGACACTGACTAGAGCATCTAACAACAGCAACAATGATATTGAAATTAAGAGATTAAATATCATCAAGGTGGTATGGCTGCAGGCAAGTGGGTTTAGCTCTCAAAATAAATGAAGGGCAATTTTGGGATTCTAGTAAATCCTTTTGCTTATAGATTTTTGATGTTTTGTGACCATAGCCATAATATATTTTCTGAAAAGCATGATTGCTTTAACTACATTATTTTCATGCAGACAAAATGTGGGAGTTTATTTATTCTCTTTGTTGCCTTGGAAAATGAACAATCTGCCTAAAAAGCAAAGATTTTTTTTAATTCTAAAAAATGTAATATACCATTCCCACTTGTCAGAACATTTAAAGTGATATTTTAAAAGTCTGCCAGATAAATAGAAAGCAGAAAAAAGTAAAGAAAATGATTTACATTGGACCAAGTATGTAGATGGAATAGAAACATAGACATAGTTAAGTTCAAATTTGCTCAATTTTGGCCTCCATTTTGCACCTGCAGCATGTGGGCACAATTTAAATGAGATAACATCTGGCATATTGTAAGTTTGGTAATCAACAATTGCAGAAGCATTTAAATCATGACTGCACTTATGGGGAAAAAGAGGAAACGCAATTAAGGAGATATAAGTCTATGGTACTTTTAGACTCTCAATTTACACATAGCTCATTCTTTAGGCTTGAGAGACGAAAGCCAAAGCTGAAGAGAATTTAACAGGGAATCATTCATTATACAGCTATGAGTAGTTTAATCATGCAGTTATGGAAAAAGAGTGGGCTTTGGAGATGATTAGATGTGGTTACACAACCCAGCCTTACCACTTTCTAGGTGTAGGGAGTTTAATCAATTAGGTAAACTCTTTGCATCACTTATCTCTCAACTGTAAAATGAGAATAAAGAAGGCATTGAATTTATAGAAAGAATTACATTAAAATGCACACAAAGTAGGAGGCACCATGGATGGTAACGTCCTTTTTCAACCTTCTTTCTTTTTTGTATTTCTGCACCTATTTTTTATGTAATAATGATATTTTTGTGTATTTAACTTGACTCCATGTGTGTAAACCTCACTTATGTCTACCTCAAATCCTGGAAATTATTTATTCATTCTAAGTCATGTATCAAAAGTTTCTTATGTGCAAATTAATATACAAGGTTCTAGAATCACCATTGTGAGGGGGGAAACAAGAATAACAATAAAAACAAGCAATAGCAACAATAAAACATGGTCCCTTGGTTCATATAATCTACTAGGTGAGATACACTTTAGTCAACTGTGCATAAGTAAAATGACAACATGAATATATAAGCACCATGGCTAAAGGATATACCATGTAAAGTGAAAGAATGCAGAAGTCAGAAAAGTCAGGAAAGTACTCAGTGAAACTGAAAGAGGAGAAAAGAAAATCTAAGCAAAACTTTGAGGGAAAAACATGAAGTGCTTCCCCATCCACACACACACACACACAAATCCCTAAAAATCATGCGAAAGATTTTTTGACAATACATATGAAATAAAAGAGAATATGTTTTGTTTCAAATTGATGACATGGATAAAACATTGGATACATGACAAGTTTATTGAGCTCTTCCTCAGGTTATGTGGAATGAATGGTAGTTATCCAGATAGAGTTGAAGCCATGAGTTATATATAAAATGTGTTTGAAATGAATGAAAGCTTTTGTTAAATTTCAAATTGTGCCAATAATAGACGTTTTGACTGGAAGTCAGATAAATTTAATTTACAATGAAATCTCCTTGAAGTCCATGGTGTAATTTGGGGAGATTTAAAATACAAATCATAAATGGGAATGCTAGAATTTGTCATGATAGATGCTCCTACATACACGTTTCCCCCTTCCAATAATTTCTTCCTGTTTTACATCTTCTGTATTAAGTTCTTTTGGTGTCAAAAGGAGTATTTCAATACTAACCTAGATTGTACTATTTCTAAGATATAGTGCACAAATATATTTATGTGTACAAACTATACCATTATATTTGTATATATCTGAACTACTATTTCTAAGCTATATTAAGCAAATATATTGGTACAATATGTACCTCATATATACTATAACATTGTATTCATATGTAACTTGGAAAATGAACAGCCTGCCTAAAAAGCAAAGATTTTTTAATTCTAAAAAATGTGGTATACCATTCCTACTTGTCAGAACATTTAAAGTAATATTTTAAAAGTCTGCCAGACAAATAGAAAGCAGAAAATAGTAAAGAAAATGATTTACATTTGATCAAGTATATAGATGGAATAGAAACATAGACATAGTTAAGTTCAAATTTGCACTATTTTTTATTTATTTGCACTACTATTTTTAGACATAATGCCTACATACAATTGAGTGGTTTGAATATAAAATGGCCCCAAATGCTTTTATTTGAATGCTGGGTCCCCAGGTCCTCATCAAATTCTAAAATTTATTAGAAAAATCCATCACCCCAGGTGATGGTGCCATTTAGGAAGCTGTGAAACTTTGGGAAGTGGGGCCTTGGTGGTAGAAATGGCTCTCTGGGGGTGGGCTGTAAACCTTTAACTTGAGCTCCCCATTTCCAGGAAGTTCTCTCTGATCTGCCTATCATGATGTGAAGGTCCTCTACCACAGACACAGTTTCTGCTCTCCACCATGCCTCTCTATCACTATGGACTGAAATTCCCTGAACTGTGAGGAAAGTAAAACTTTCTTCCTTTAAGTTGTTCTCTTAGCTTTTTTGGTATCAGTGTCACCTAATCTTTGCAGTCCTGAAAATTGGTAGCTAAAAGTGAGTTTATTGCTGTGGTGAAACCTGACTATGTGGTTTTTAAATTGCTGGAACTGGTTTGCTGGAAAAGATTAGAAGAATTGAGAAATGTGGGCTAGAGAAGCCTTTGAATGCAGTAAGTCAAGCTTAAAGGGCAATTTTGTGTGAGAGTTTCAAAGACGAGAACACCAACAGAAGTGTAGACAGTAAATAGGGTGGGATTCATGGGGTTTCACGTAGAAAGAAGGATTTTACTGGGTATTTGGCTGGAAGTCAGTAATGTTACATTCTGGAAAATAACCTGCCTATGTTCTGCCAATGTCCTAAAAACTTGAGTGAGGTGAAGTTAAAAATAATGGACTAATTAATTTGGTGAATGAAATTTTAAGACAGCATAGCTTTGAGGCTGTGGTACAGTTGCTACTAGATGCTTTTAATCAGGTATACAGTGAGCATCTAGAGTGAAAAGAAGAACAGAAAGGTTTGAAACCTGTGCAGTTTGAGTAGAACAGCCACACATTTAAAGTTGTGGCAAAAAAGAGTCTATGATCATAAATATATTACCACCATTAATGAAAAAAAAAAACACTTTGTACTGAGACAATAGAAGGAAACATGTCTTGAGGGCAAATAAGGAATTGGTGAAAGTTCACTCATCAAAGGCTCCAGAGTGTGAAGCTACAAAACCATTTGAAAAAGAGCTCAAGGGGTGCCCTGCTAGAAGAGGGATGCCTAGGTAAATGTTTTCCCCGAATCAGATGTACAGGTACTCATGTGCTGCTACAGCCATACTACAAAGGGGATAGACAACTTCTGAAGTTGGCAGCAGATATTGACATTGTCAAAGTAGTAGTAATTTTGTAAGCATACAGAATGTAAGAGTTACAGGGTGATGCAGGCTTTCACCAATGATCCAGAAAATGGCCTGGGAAACCTGGGAATGTGTGGCATGGTCAGATTACCTGAAGGAAGCCCTGAAAGAAGGATGCATCTTGAAGCTTTGAGGGTTGAGCCTGAGCTTCAGTGGAGACCCTAGGATGTTGGAGATGCCACCAATATGAAATATCTGCCAAAAAAGCTGCCAGTAAGGACTGGAGCTTGTTTAAGAGAGAGATTATATAGATTACAAATGGCAAGGTCAAACTCCAACAGCATGGGGCTGTTCCAGCCTGTTGGAGCTGAGATATTGCCATGATACACCACAAAGTCAGACACGCAGCTGAAGAATTGATATGTATACATATATTTGTGTGTTGTATTTGTATACATCTGTTCTGTAAATACTAAGATATATTGCACAAATACAAAGGTATAGGGTAACTGTATATACTGCACCACTCTATTTGTATATATTTATACTACTATTTCTGAGATGTACTGAATAAATGGATTAGTGTGTGTGTGTGTGTGTGTGTGTGTGTGTATACACACATGTACTACTGGTTCTTAGATATGTGGCACAAATATAGCAGGATAGTATATATTTCTATGATATACCACATAAATACATTGGTGCGGTATATAGTGACAGTGCAAAAACGTATATGGATTTTGAGACACATTATCTATGTATTACTTTCAAAACTGAATTGAATTATGGTAGCAATGTGTAGCATGATATTTAGTTAAGGGATGACTAATCAACTGGAAAAATGGAAGTTTTTGTTCCAAGATGTATGCATTTTTGGAATCCTCTGTATACTCATATTGTATCACTGTACTCATATAGAACTGTAGTATTATTTCTAAGATATTGCATAAATGTACAGGCACATTATATATGTATAAATATGTAGACTGCACCCATGTATATATACTGTATAACTGTGTTATTATTGTTTTTAGGTGCTGTCGAGAGTCATGTCCAACTCATAGCGACCCTCATAAGGTTTTCAATGGCTGATTGTTTCAGGACTGGTTTGAGCATGGATTGCAACATCCTTCCCCCATTATATCACTGTATTTGTATTTAATTACACTACTATTTCTGGGATATATAACACAAATACAGCCACAGTGTGTGTGCTTGTGTGTGTATATGCACGTGTGTGTTTATATATATACACACAAACATTTACTGTACTACTGTATTTCTGTGTGTCTGTATCACTGTTTCTAAGATGTATGGGAGAAATTCAGTTGTGTGATATGTATAATGTACTGCTGTATTAGTGTATGTATGTACTATTTCTAAAATATATTTCAGAAATACTGTAGTACACTATACATTTATGTGTGTACTCTACAGATGCCTATTTATATCTGTTCTACTCCTAAGATATATTGCACAAATGCAATGGTACCATTTATATTTATATGTTGTAACACTGTATTCACGTATAACTATAGTACTATTTCTAAGACTCACAGCACAAACACAGTGGCAAAGTACATATAGACATTTACTATACCACTGTATTTGCATACATCTGTTCTATTTCTAAGATATATTTCATGAATATATATGTATGTATATATGTAGTATTCATACATAACTATATTATTTCTGAGACACATGACACAAATATAGTTGTACAGCATATGTGTATATTTCACTGTCTTTGTATATATCTATTCTATGATATATTATACAAATGCAATGGAATAGCACATATATTTATATGTATGCTGTACTGCTATATTTGTAAATAACTCTACTACTCTAATATATTGCACAAATACATTAGTACTGTATATTAGTACATAATTATACTACTACTACTAAGACATATAGTACTTGTACAGTCAGGCAATATAGGTATATATGCAGATATTGTGCCACTGTATTTATATATACCTGTGCTAGTACTATGTTGCCAGTATTACAGACATCAGCAAGGTCACCCATGGTGGACAGGTTTCAGCTGAGCTTCCAGGCTAAGAGAAACTAGGGAATAGGAGTTAGCAGCCTGCTCCCAAAACAATTAGGCATTGAAAACCCTATGAATTGCAGAGAAACACTGTCAGATATAGTGCCGGAAGATAAGCATTCCAAGTTGGAAGGCATTCAAAAGACAACTTGGGGAAGAGTTGCCTCCTCAATGTAGAGTTGACCTTAATGACAGGAATGGAGTAAAACCCCAGAGGTCTCCATTTGTTCATGTGGTATGACTCAAAAGGAGGAGAAACAACTATAAGCATCCATTAATAATTAGAATGTAGAATGTATATAGTATGAATGTAGGAAAATTAGAAATTGTTAAAATAGAAATGGAACACAAAAATTGACACTCTAGGCATCAGTGAGCTAAAATGGACTGGCAAGGGATATTTTGAATCAATTAAACATATGGTCTTCTATGTGGGGAATGAGAGATTAAAGAGAAATGAGGTTGCATTCATCATCAAAAAAGACATCTCAAGATCTGTCCTGAAGCACAATGCTATCAGTGGTAGAATATCCTTCTTGAAAATCATTCAAATTTACACACTCACCAAAAAGGCTACAAATGATGGTAGGGAAGATTTTTTATCAGCTTCTGCAATCTGAAATAGATCAATCATACAATCAGGATGTACTGGTAATTACTAGTCACTGGAATGCAAAATCTGGAAATGAAGAAGGCTCAATAGTTGGAAAATATGGCCTTGGTGACAGAAATGATACTGGAGATTTCATAATAGAAATTTGTCAGACCAACAACATTTTCATTGCAAATACATTTTTCACCTACATACATAATGACTATACAAATAAAATTCATCAGATAGAATGTACAGAGAGCAAACTGACTATGTTTGTGGAAAGAGATGATAGAAAATCTGAATATCAAATGTCAGAATCAGAGCAGGTGCTGATTGTGGATCAGACCATCAATTGCTCATATGCAGGTTCAAATGGACACTGAAGAAAATTAGAGTAAGTGTATGAGCGCCAAAGTATGATCTTGAGTATATCCCACTTGAGTCAGAGACCACCTCAAGAACAGGTTTGATTAGTTATAAACTAATGAGTGAAGACTAGAAGAGTTGGAAAATTACATCAAATACATCATTCATGAGGAAAGTAAAAGATTATTAGAAAGACAGGAAAAAAAGAAAAGACTACATGTCAAAGGAGACTCCAAAACTTGTCCTTGAACATCAGGCAACTAAAATAAATGGAAGACATGATGAAGTTAAAGAACTAAACAAGATTTCAAAGGGCAGCTGGAGAAGACAAAAATATTTTAATGACATCTGCAAAGAGCTTGAGATAGAAAACCAAGAGGGAAGAACACACTTTGTTTTTCTCAAGCTTAAGGAATTGAAAATAAATTCAAGCCTCGAGGGGCAATAGTGAAGGATTCTATAGGGAAAATATTAAATAATCCAGCAAACATCAAAAGAAGATGGAAGGAATACACAGCATCATTATACCAAGAAGAACTGGTGGTTGACCCTCCATTTAAAGAGGTCATATATGATCAGGAACCAATGGTACAAAAGGATGAAGTGGAAGCTACCTTGAAGGAATTGGTGAAACACAAGGCTGCAAGAATTGGTGGAATACTAACAGAGATGTTTCAACAAACAGATGAAGCACTGAAAATGCTACCTTGTTTATTCCAAGAGATTTGGAAAACAGCTACTTGGTCATGTGATTGGAAGAAATCCATACTTGTGCCTATTCCCAAGAAAGGGGATCCAATCAAATATGGAAATTGTCAAACAATATGATTAATATCTCCTGCAGGCAAAGTTTTACTAGAGGTCATTCAAAAGTGACTGCAGCAATATATAGACAGAGAACTGCTGGAAAATCAAGCCAGATTCAGAAGAGGTCATGGAGCCAGGGACATAATTGCTGATGTCAAATGGATATTATTTAAAAGCAGAGAATACAAGAAGGATGTCTATCTATTTTTTATTAATTATGCAAAATAATTTGACTGTGTGGATCATAATACATTATGGATAACATTGTGGAGAATAGGAATACCAGAGCACTTAATTGTACTGATGAGGAATCTGTATATAGACCACAAAGCAATTGTTCCAACAGAACAGGAAACCCCACCTGGTTTAATGTCAAGAAAGGTGTGCATCAGAGCAGTATCCTTTCACCATAGCTCTTCAATCTCTATGCTGAGCGAATAATCCAACAAGCTGGACTTTATGGAAAAGTATGTGGCATCATGATTGGAGGAAGGCTCATTAACAACCTGTGTTATGCAGATGATACAACTCTGTTTGCTGTCAGTGAAGAGGATTTGAAACATGTACTTATGAAGATCAAAGAACATAGCCTGCCACGGCCATTTCTAATCATGTTGTCTGACAAAGTCCTGATATGGGGAAGAGGGGCTCAAGGAACTCATCTTCCAAGAAATGGATGAGGATAGGGAAAAGGTATATGTGCTTTTTGCCTTCTGGGAATAGGGTTACTGCTTCTAATTATTATGTACATGATTACTTCATTTTTAGAATTAATGCTCATAACTAATATTGTATTAAATTCTAATGAAACAGATGCTGAAAGAATGGCACGACTGGGGGAATTTGTAAATGAATCGGAGGTAATGACCACCAGTTATAAGGGTTGTATGGATAATATTCTAGTTAAAGCTGGTCAGCAATTTCCACCCTGGAATTCAAGCATTAAGTAATTTATGCGTCAGCTGCAGCAAGCTGAGTTATTAGTCCCTACTTGGACTGAAGTGCCCCCACCTATGGTAGCTTAGGTTTACAAGGAAAGTATAGAACAACCAAAAGAATACATAAGCCTGTTCCCACAGTACAAGGGCCTCCTTAGGTTGCTTATCTGATTAGAAAAGATTATGGTATCCAGCTCGGGGCCAAGGTATGCAGAGAGTAACTGATCCTCCCCTACCATACACTACAGCATATAATGAAAATGGTGTCAGGATGGTGAATGAGGATGGAGTACATGTTCCATACAACAGTTTGACGTTCATGGAATGCTTAGCAAGATCAGGAACACTATGATGCATTAAGTCTAATGAGGAAAAGAAAGTCACTCTACGGGGTATCAATAGATATTATAAAAAATGTTGCCCACTTAAAAATATTAGCTCTTAGGTTTTA
Source organism: Pedetes capensis (assembly GCA_007922755.1). Classification (NCBI taxonomy): domain Eukaryota; kingdom Metazoa; phylum Chordata; class Mammalia; order Rodentia; family Pedetidae; genus Pedetes; species Pedetes capensis. The sequence continues at coordinate 13,840 of VMDO01017754.1, forward strand.
AATTCTTAGATTGTCTAGCTCTTACTTAAAATAAAACACCTGGGCAATTAGCCCAGGACAATCAAAAGTTCATGCTGACCTTTCTAAGAAAACTGCTGTTTTGTCATAATCATTCATCTGTGTGACTCCTAACACATTCTACTCTTGTAACTGTAAAGCATAATTGTTAGCTAAAAAAGAAAGTATAAAAACTCTTGACTGTTGTTCAATAAACAGAACAGAATCACACTGCCTCCAAGTTGCTGTGTTTCTGTCTCCCATCTCTGACTCTCTGCCCACCTTCGGGGTGCCCTGGATCCTGCAGCAGCTGGACTGCGGCAATAGCCTTCAGTATGGATTGCAACTCAGCATCATCAAAACAGAAATTCTTACAACTGAGTCATTAAGCAACTTTATGATAAATGGAGAAAAGTTTGAGGTTGTCCAAGATTTTGCTTTACTTGGTTCTACAGTCAATACCCATAGAAGCAGCAGTGAAGACATGAAAAGACATATTGCATTGGTAAAAGCTGTTACAAAAGACCCCTTTAAGATGTTGAAATGTAAAGAAGTCACAATGAAGATGGAAGCGCACCTAACTCATGCCTTGGTATTTTCAGTTGCATTATATAGTTATGAAAGCTGGACATTAAATAAGGGAGACAGGAGAAGAACTGATGCTTTTGAATTATGGTGATGGAGGCAAATACTGATTATACCATGGACTGCCAAAAGCATCAACAGATCTGTCCTAGAAGTGCACCCAGAGTGTTCCTTGAAAGCAAGGATGGCTAGGCTATGTGAATTTCAAACAAGTTTTTTTGAACAAGTATTTTGAACAAGTAGTATGAAAGGTTGAATCCCTGGAGTAGGACATCATATTTGGAAAAGTGACAGGCCAATGAATAAAAGGAAAACCCTCAACCAGATGGATTCAAACAGTGTCTGCAACAGTGGGCTTAAACATCAAAAAGATCTTGTGTCTGGCACAGAATCAGGCAGTGTCCAGTTCTGTTGTACATAGAGTTGCTATGAGTTGGACCTGACTCAACAGCACCTAAGAGTAAACAACACATATGTTTAATAGTACTGTAAGTCATATGTTTATGTTTTAATAGTTGTAAACTTCTCTAAACCACTTCCAGTAATATAAATACCTTCCAGAGCAGAAACACAGCTATGAAGCAGCACTAACAATAAAAAGTCAATAATTTTGTAAACTCATTTGATTTTTCTAATAAATTTTAGAATTTGATGAGGTAAATATAATTACTATTATAATACCAGTGATGATCCTGAGATCCTGAATACTGAACTTGGGTGTTAAAGACAGAAAGCCATAGGGTCTGAGACATAGTAATTGTAAGAGAAATATTTGTAGAGTGTTTAAACCTGTGGAATATCAAAGATAAAACTAGATCTCCAGAACTTCAGTAACCTCAATATATAAAGAATCATGTGATAATGGAAAGCTTATCTTGAAACTTGCAACTACAGTTTCTCTCATTTAATGATTGGATTATCTACTCATTCATTCACTCATATGTTCATTCTGAATATTTGCATATATTTTCAAGCAGCATATTATCTCTAAAGAATTTTGTTACTTATAAAGATACATCAAGTTGACAGGCATAGTGGCTTATGCCTGTAATCCCAGTGAACATGGAGACAGAGCCATGAGGAATTGTGAGTTTGAGGCCAGAGGCCACTAGCAGGACCTAGTAAAGCCCTGATTTAAAATAAAAATTAAAAGGGCTTGAGTGTGCAGCTCAGTGGCAGAGCACTTCTAAGGTATGTGTGAGACCCTGGGTTCCATCCCCCAGTACCATAGTAAATACATAAATAAACATTCATCAGTGCACAGGACAGTCAAGTCATCAGTGTATAGTTTATCTGGAAATGCAGACATATATGCAAATAATTGATACTCAGTTCAGAGAAAAAAGTAAGGAATGGGAGAGGATCAGAGAGTATATCACAATAATCTGCATGAGGGAGTGAGAGACTGAGACAAATTCCTCAGAAGAAATGAAAGTGCCAAGTTCATACTGGTAATTGAGAATTTTTGTTGTTGTTAGGTGGTGCTGAGTCATATCCGACTCATAATGATGAAATTTGGAAAAAAGGAGAACATTGCATGCAAAGGAATAGCATGTAAGGAAGAAGCCTATAAGCTAGAAAAAGAGTTCATATCTATGGACCACAGGACACAAGATATAGTGTGACAAAACCCAAACATACAATGTAAGGTAAGGTCTAGAAGATGCAGAGTCTCATGTAGCATGTTAAGAAATTAGATATATTGGCTGAGCATTATGATGCGTTCCTGTAATCCCAGAACCTTGGGAGGCTGAGGCAGGAGGATTGCAAGTTCAAGGCCAGAGCCAGCCTGCTTAATTTAGGGAGAACCCATCCCAAAATAAACAGTAAAATGAGGACCTGAGGCTGGTGCTCAGTGCTGAAGTGCTTGCCTAGCATATGCAAGGCCCTGAGTTCAACCCTCAGTTCTAGAAAGAAAAAAAAATATAGATGTATTCTCAAAGCAATAGTCTGTCTCAAATAGACAAGCAGGTAAGCAGAGGAGCATCACGATCAGAGTTGCTTTTCTCTTTGTTTGTTTGTTTTAAAAGAACCATTTATGGAGACTTTGTAAAGATGGAATTCTAGAGAAAAATCCAGACAACATTATTGTCGTTGTTATTGTTAGGTGCCATCGTCGAGTCAGTGTCCAACTCATAGTGACCTTATGTACAAAAGGAGAAACACTATAGTCAGTGCTTCTCTGCTGTTCATAGAGTTTTCAATGGTGGATTGATTTTTGAGATTGGGATGCCGGGTCCTTCTTCCAAGCCTACAGCACCTGGTGTTCCCAGGCGGTCTCCCATCCAAGTACTAACCAGGCCCGACCCTCCTTAGTTTCCGAAATGTGATGGGTTAAGATGCCCCAGTGCTTTAGTTAAATGGGAGAAAATTAAGTCACTAGGAGGTATGTTTAAGACATATCTACAAGGCATCCTAAATGATTGAAAGGTGAACCTTTGCAATGGCTTCCTAATTCTGAATCCAACATTTAGACAGATCAATTCTATCAGTGGCAAAAAATCATAGACTAGTTCAATCGGCATCTCTTCCCATAAATGAGGGAACAGGAAGGCAAACTTTCATCTCTCAGACTTTAAGTTTCCAAAAGTGGCAAGCTTACACCCAGCAGGATCCCATGCAAGACTGGGAATGCTGGTCTTAAATCTTATTAGCCAAAGGACATATGGCTTCACTGGAAAAGAAAATCAGAAAATATTTTTCTTTTTCCTTTGTGTTGTGTGTGTGTGTGTGTGTGTGTGTGTGTGTGTGTGTGTGTGTGTGTAGGTACTATACAAATGTTTCTGTTGGCCATTCCCTTTGTAGTGGAGGGCAAAAAGCTGTTGCTACTACTTCTGCAGAGTATCAAATGAAATATTTCTGTGGTGTGGTTGGACAGTTTGCCTGTTTGTATTGCTTCTGGAACTTTAGCTTATGAATTTATTAACTGAATGATGTTCTTAAATACATTTAATATTTTATTTCATTCTTGGTAGAGTTAGTTTTATTATCAACCATTGAAATTTCTCTCCTAGGTAAAACTAATAAGATTTTGCTACGGTTATTATTGGCTACATAATTTGAAAGACCTAGTGCAAAATGAAAATGGGAGACCTCTTGCTTAAAAATATTAAGGATTTCAAGGTGGCCACAGAAGAATATTAAATCAAACACTGTGAATTAAGCCCAGAGCCCTCTGTACCTACATATGTCATATATCCTGAAGGTAATGCTATTTGGGTTATAAAATATCTATATAGGTTGATGTGATTGGAGGTGTTTCTGGAACCAAGTGTTTTCTAAAAACTATACTACTAATAAAATTATAGTACTAATAATACCAAGGAATGTGTAGTTTTAGCCTAAGATTCCTTTTGGCAAGAATCCAAGGCTCAAAAAAAGATGCCCTCTCACCCTCCTCAGCTAGCAGATGATTCTTTGCTAAAGGTAGATTCTTTGTGAAAATTAAGAATATATAGAAAAATGTATGAATCCCTAAACCTAACATACCTACTTCATATTGATTAATCTACAAACATCTACATTTGCAATAGTTGCCAATGTATGGTTAAAACTCTGATTCTTGGAACATCTAAGAATGTGCAGAAAAGGGTATTGATTCTATTCTCCTATTCTGATGGAAAAGCAACAGGGTTTTTCTACGTGACTCATTTTCTGTAAATTATTAGTAATAAAAGCTGTACATTACAGTTTTATTTTTAACTGTAATGTATCCTATAAGTTAAGTCAGTGATTAAACATGTCTTGCCTTAATCTAGGCGTGCAGCTGTAACACTGTGGCATCCGATCCCATCAGGTCTCAGAAGCTAAGCAGGGTTTGGCCTGGTTAGTACTTGGATGGAAGACCGCATGGGAACACCAGATGCTGTAGGCTTAGGAGAAAGACCCGGCAACCCACTCCCCAAAATCAATCTGCCATTGAAAACCCTATGAACAGCAGAGAAGCACTAACAATAGCGTTTTGCCTGTTGTACATAGGGTCACTATGAGTTGGATACCAACTCAAGGGCACCTAACAACAACAATCACCACCTTAATCTAACATTGAGATGGAAATTTTTCTAAGGTTGCAACTTCTTAAATATACATTATTAAAACCTGTGATTAGCAAGTTTGAGACCAGAGGCAGTCTGCGTAACTTAGTGAGACCCTGTCTCAAAAAGTAAAAAATTGGGCTGAGGGTGCAGCTCAGTGGTCCAACACTTGCAGAGCGTGCAAGCGCGAGGCCCTGGGTTCAACCTGTAGTACCACACAAAACAAAACAAAACAAAACGAAAAAACCTGTGATTAAAACTTGTTTGATTTTTAATATGTAATATAATATTTGCTTTTAGCTTTTAATATTACTGCATTGTCAATGAATTATAATCCTTAGATTCTCTTTCCTTAAGACTAAATATTTCAAAGTTTTGTCAATATTTTCCAGTTAAAGTGAGTTTATTTTGATGGAATTTCTTGTGATATTTATTTATAGGTTTTCTCTAAATTGTGGTTGCAATGTGTATAACTATCAAGCAGATGACAAAACATTTAAAACCCATTGTAACCCATTCTAGGACATGAACAAGGTGATATAATTACACTGGTTAAGGTGACATGCAGAAAACAAAAGACAATATCTATAAACCACAGTCATTTATAAAGGCAAAGAACATCTCCTATGATGCATAAATTCTCTCTTTTGTGTTTAGAGGACACATTTTTGAGGAGGTAGGAAACAATTTTCAACATACAAACCTCTGACACTTGATTCATTTATATGATTTCTAGTACCTTACTTATAACAGAACTTTAAAGTGGATGAACTTTCACAAGTAACCAAACATACTAGGGTCCATTAAATCTCCTCTCACATTGAATTGTTTTTGGTCATCCTCAGAAGCACTGGGGTAAAGATCTGTTGGAGCAAATTACCCCTCAGTCAGTTGATTAAAGACTAGATTGTGATCTATCTCAGTGCTGTAATTTACAATCACACTCCCTTCTTTTTTGTTTAAGAGCATGAAGAAAAAAACATCCAGTAACTTCGCAAGTAAATGTCCCAGAGGAGGGCAAGGTCCACAGATCCTTAGAGGGCCACTCTTAGAATCCATGAGACATCTGGGAAAAGAACTTACTGAAAGTTTATTCCCTCACTGGTCCTTTAAAATTCTTCTAATTGCACAAGACACGTCCATTGTTCAGCTTCTGGAGAGGATCCTTTCTCCCCAAATCCAGATATTGGTGATATGAGAACAGAAAGGTGTGTGTGGTTTATGTGTGGGTGTAATTTTATAAGATGTTTTCTTTTTATATATTTTTAACACATAAAAGAATAAGAAAATTAGCTGAATCACATGCTTTTAAATAGCATTGCCTCCTCATACTGAAAATCATTTTAGGGTTCCAACTTTCACATATTGAGAAATGTTAATTTAAAATCCTTATTTTTAGAATTGATGCAAGTTAACAGGTAGACATCAGTATTAGGGGATACCCTGTGCAATGAGCTGCACAGCTAGTCTATACACTATTTCATGTTATTTTATTTCATTTTATTTTATTTCAGACTGCATCTAGAACAGAGCAGTGCTTTATTCTTAGCCACCTGCCAGGCATTGGCAGTTGTCACCTCTCCCAAATCATCTCTAGCATATGTGATATCAAGTACCATGATGATTGGTACTACTTTCCCGGAATGAAAAACTTAAAGGTATATTATAAATAGCATGGCTTTGACGCACACACTTAATACAGTCTCTTCTATATAGCATTAGACATTATTAGCAAAAGAAATATCAATGATAAACTACTAATATGTTATCCTGAAGGAATGATATTTAAGTGAGCTGTTTTAAAGAGCAAACTGTAATTATAGATAAATTTGTTCAAGGTAAATAATCTGCATAATAGGTTTCTATTCAATTAAATTTTTATTTAAGTATATAGACTTTAAGTATATGATTATACAGTAAGGAAGTCATGTTATATAATATAAACAAAGAAAATGTCTGTGCAGAGTGGAGTTACTTCTATGCTTTCTTTTGTTATTTTCTTTCTTTCTTCTTTCATTCTTCTTGTGGTACTAGAGAGGCCTCCCACGTAAGTTGTAAGTACTCTACCACTGATCTGCACTCCCAGCCCCTTTTTAAATTTTTTTATCCTGAGACAGGGTCTCAGTTATGCAGGCTGCCTCTAACCTCAAAGGTGGCATCCTCCTGCCTACACCTCCCAAGTCACTGGGATTACAGGATTCCACCTCTGTGCCCAGCTTCTATACTTCCTCAAACTTAAAATTTTCAGCAACTATTTGAAAATTTATTAGTATCATTTTAGAGATATAAAAATGAAGTGAAGAGGTTGAAAATGCCACACATCATCAAAAAATAAAATAAAAATAACCATGTATAATGTTCCCATGTGGCTTACTCCAGGTCTAACCTCCAGTAAGTCTGACCGAACCTCCAGGCTGGACCAGGAGGCGAGCACCCCACAGTGCTACAAGTGGAATGCAAATTAAATACATCAATCCATATACTTTTCCTAAGAATATGTTGCTGAGAGCAACATTTTCCAAGTGGCTTCCACTAAAATACAAGCATTGAAGTGATATGGTAAAGACATCACTGCTATTCAACACAGAGTATTATATGGAAAGTGTTCCTTTTTATTAAAAACTCATTTTTGCTATCATTTTATTCTATGTCTTTAGGATGGAGATGAAAAATATGCATTTATAACTAAGATGATTTATTTCTTATTCCAATGGCTAGAGTGACTAGTTTGCCTATCAAGATGACAATGCCTTAAAAATATAGGTAGAATTTTATTTCTTCTGCCAATGTTGTCTTCTGACATATAATTATCTTCACAGTAGTAATTAGTTAATTAGAGTCTAATTTCCTAAGTCAGAACTTCCCCTTTCTTCTAGACTTATTTCTAGTGACTGACTACACAGGTAGTCAGACGACTTAGCATTTCTCAAGTATGAAATGATGAGAAAAGGAGAGAGAGAGCGAGAGAGGGTGAAAAAGAGGGGGAGGGGGAAGAAGAGGGAGAGAAATAGTGTTGTCTTCATATCTTTAGGCAATAAAGCTTGAGAAATACTTGTTCTTAGTGTTTCCATGAAAAAATTTACTCATGATTCCCAAGCAATTTCAAAGATAGTTCAACTGGTTTGAAAAATTTTATCTCAGTACTAAATAAAAAATGTCCCAAAAAGCAATTTTAGAATCAAATTGATATAGTAATGGAATCATTATGTTTACAGGCTGATACTTTCTGAAACTAGCTACATTTTATGTGCAGCAATACTTTATACCAATCACATGGAACTAATCATCAGATGTTATGTTAAACTGACTTATGGAAAAACTTATCTAGACTTTTGCTATGTAAAAAAGGAAAATGGCACAAGTCAAAGGAAAATTGAATACAAGGTAGAAACAGCCTGATCTTTGATTTGTTTAATTTTGATGAGTTATGCCTTCTATCATACTTTAGAACAATGTAGATTTTTGAAGTGAATTTCCTTTTTTGCCAAGAAGAAATAAGTGAGTAGATGAACAAAGAGAAAATGAGGTCCTGGATACAAATGAAGACTTTCTAATATATCACCCATCTACCAGGTATAGTATAGGTGCTTATGTAGAGTTAACTGTTCTCCTAATCCTAAAAGCCATGTCAAGATTTATTATCTAACACTAAAGGTGAAATAACACTTGAAGTTACTCAAAATGTCATATATTGCAGGTATCATAATTAATGTCATTTGAATAAATGGTAAATCGCTCCTTTTCTTCTACCTGAGACAGAGATTTAGAGGTTGTGAGTCACCAGGATCTTCCTGCTTTTCCACTAAGCCATTATTGTCTTTTATTTTTTAAAAACTAACATATGAATTATCTCCAAAATAATAAAGAACAAGCCACCAATTCTTCAGAGAAAATTATTTAGGGATTTCTCACAAGCAAGGTACTTCTACTTTTCTATTATAAGGCTTCATAGTGATTCCTTACAGTGGGAGTCAGCAAACTTATCCTTAAAGTTGTACATAATGTATATTTAGAATTTTGCTGTCTGCATAGTCCATCACAAGTGTTAAACTCTCCTATTATAGCAGAAAAGCAGTTATAGATAAAATGTAAACATGGCATGGCTGTGATTCAACAAAATTTTATTTACAAAAACAGATCAGAGTTTGCACACTGATTCTAATGTGCCATGTAGGGCAGCTTCATTTTACCTTCCATTTGGCCAAAATGTCCATTTAGAGATATTCTCAAGATTTCCAAATATACTCCTTCCCAATAATCTGTCTTTGTCCTTACTTTTAGGATAAAATCTCATCATATTTAAATCTTATCCATTTTTCAAATACCACCTTCAATCATATCTTTTTTCTTGCCAACTTCTAATAGAGAAGTGGTGTTCATTGTTTTTCATGCATATAAAACCTATTTTTTGTTTTTGTTTTAAAAATTTAAGGACACCTGGTGTGAGGGCACAGGCCTGTAATCCCAGACTTGAGAGACTGAGGCAGAAGGATTATGAGTTCAAGCCCAGCCTGGGATACATATTGAGTTCCAGGCCAGCCTGGCCTGTATAGTAAGACTGTCTCAAATGGAAAAAAAAAAAAAAAAAAGCTATCAAAGAAAACTTATTAGCTTATTAGCCTATCATTTGGGAAGCATGAAGACTAGAGGCTAGTTTTCCAAGATCAAATAGGGGAAGAGGCAGTAAGAAAGCCCAGCTATCTTAAATCCTACTTTAGTGATTTTATTAAGCTGCAAAAATCTTAGCATTACAAAATGATCCCAGGAGCATGCTGCTCAATATTCCATTATTCCATCAAGCTCAAGAAGCTCTTCTATCAGCTCCCTAACAGTTAATATACAGTTTTAATGTGCCCAAATGTAAGAAAATAACTACTTATATGTTTCTACTTACAAATAACTTAGTTTCTAAGAGAAACTTTGTGTCTCCATTTTCTATTAAGCCAAAAATGATACTGTGAAATATCTCACTAATGTGTACAGAGCTGGGGAGATGGTGATCTGATGAGAGTCTTTGTTGCTTTTAGTGAAAACTATGCTAGAAATATAAAATAAGAAGCTTTGATATTTCCTATAGAGATATACCCATGGCCACACAATTCTAAAAGCTATTTCTTATATTAAACAAACTCCTCACTGTGTAATATTTATTTTCTTTTGCACTATAGATTTGCATTCACAGTGTCTTACTTTACATTTTTTTATTGGAAATATTTAATGTACACCTTAATGTGATTCATTCTGACATGGTTTTCATTGTGACATTTCCATATATGCATTTTGATGTACATTATTCATATAGGTTCCCCCTTACCCTCTTGTATGCTTCCCCCCTTCCCACCCTCCCCATCTAAGTCTTCTCTATCATTTACTTGGGTAATATTTTTCTATATGTACTTGGGTTCCAGTTCTGTTTAAGACAGAAACTTTTCCTGTAGTGAACTTTGTTTTTATTTTGTCAGAACAATTGCATGCATTTTCTAGACCATTTATGTTAACACCATTCTTAGCTTTTTTTTCCCCCTTTTATTTTGATCTGACCTTTGAATGGGATTTTTTCTTCTTATAATTTTGATTCAGCTCCCACATATGAATGAGAACATGTGGTGTTTCTCTTTCTGAGCTGTGTGTGACAAATCTTCACTTATTTTTGAGAAAAAGTAGTTTTGTACCCTCTAACTTTTTCCAGACTAAACCACACTAGAATAGCCATTAATTTCTCCATAGCACACAATTCCAAGAACACTTCCAACAATTCCCATATATGTATGTCACTTTTAAAATGTGATGGTTCTGTCAGGTACCATGATACACATTTATATTCCCAGCTACCAGAGATCTTGAGGCAAAAGGATTGTAAACTTAAGAGCAGAGGCAATCTGAGCAATTTAATGAGCCCTGTTTGAAAATAAAAAGGGGGCTAGGGGTGCAGTCTAGTGGTGGAGTACTCACCTAGCATGAACGAGACCCTGGGTTCAACTCTTAGTACTGTCCAGATAATTAAATAAATAAAAAAGTAAAACATGATGGTTCTCAAAGTAGCAACCAGTCTGGCTAGACAAACTCTTGTTTCCCATGCCTTGAAAATTGGAATTTTCTTAATACAGATTGTTCACACTAGTGATAGATTCTCACAGCTAAATCTGCTGGGTATTTGCAAGTATTTCTTGGCCTTTATAAAGGTTGTCAGTAAGTTGAAAGAAGAAATAACTCATTTATGTTTCAACAAGTACCCACATAAATTATATTGTTTTACATTCTGGACTGGGAATCATTCAACAGATGCTTGAAATTATCACTGTTATACGGAATTCTAAGGTACGTGATTTAACCTTCTATATTGACACTAGTAATGCTACATAGTTGGAGGTCTTGGGCCTAATTTCTTAAATCAATAGGACTCTGTTTAATAAAGGAAATGTTCTTTTATGAGTAGTAAAGTCCATGGAAAGGAAAGTTTGAAAATAAATGTTCTTTTGAAAGGCTAAGCTTTAATGTCACAGATATGATAGGGCACTGTACATTTAGATCTATACAGTGGTACCTGGACACTCAAACTTGACCGTAAACAGCCAGACATGTGAGAGAACACACCTGCAATGTGACTCCAGATCCTCCCCATTAACCACAAATATGTGAGGACCCATGAAAACCCCCATGAGAACCCACAATGTTCAACTTCTAGGACATTGAAAGATGACAATAAATAAATATTACTGATTTTTCTACTGTTCGGAATGGCTATTTACACAGCAATAAATAACAGTTGCATACTATGGTTGTGTGAAAACCAATGAGGTGGAACTACATTTTCAGTTTTCTGCCTTGCATGATTTTAAGTGATAGACTATCACAATAGACATATGAACAAGATCTGGAAGAAAGATATTAAACTGAAATCTTGTTTGTATTTCAAAGATCAGACTACGTCAGATGCTCTTGCAGGTCACCCAGTTCATTATTGGTCTAAAGGCTTACTTCATTAGCTTGAGACAATGGCCAGGCAACAGCATCTCTGACTTCTACAAGAACTCTGTGGGGCTAAAGCTGGGACCAGAGTCCCTCCAACTTCCATCTTCATCTGTTCTGCCACCTTCCCTGGATCCTAGGTTACACCTACATAAAACTCTATGGAGAAATACCCTAGATCTACAACAGGTCACATATACATCAAAGTTGTAGTAGGTGAGGGACAGTGAGATAAGATGCACCATGCAAGGGGCAAGTTCTAATTTGCGCGCATGGTGCCAGACATTCTAGTTTGTTCATGTTCTCTCTGACTTTCTTTCATGTTTCCTTCCTAGCTTTAGGCCCATTGTCTGATATAAAGAAGAGCTTTATGTAATACCTAACCACCTCCCAAGACCAAGTAAGGATTATTCTCTATAATAAATCGGTCTTAACTCTTATAGTTGTTTTTCTTTTCTGATCAAATTACACCTGATGAGAAGGTCCATACTTCAAAATCCAGTATCCTGCCAGTAAACTCTTAATTTCCCAGAATTGTGGAGACTGGGTAGCCTAAGATTAGAGGTTCAGCAAATTTGGTATTTGGTGGGGGCCTACTTCCTGGTTCTCTGACAGCTTCCTGGTTGTCTTCCTGGTTCTCTTGTATCTTCATATGGTAGAAAAGAGACAATGGAATTCTCTTTTAGTAGGGTACTAATTTCTTTCAGGGACTTGGGTTTAGCTTAGATGGTAGAGCACTGCTCTGCATACTCTAAGGCCCAGGGTCAATTCCCAGCATCTCAGAGGCAGGAAAAGAATGAAGCAGCCCACTTCCAAAACGATCCCAAAACAATTAGCCACTGAAAACTCTATGAGGGTCACTATTAGTTGGACCCAACTTGATGGCACCTAACAACAACAGCAATTCCATTTATGAGACTTCTATCCTTGTGACCCAATTTACCTCTCGAAGATGCCACCTACTAAAATCAGTTCATTGGGAGACAGGATCTCAATACACAAACTTGGAGAAGACACAAATATTAATTTACACAAATTTTAGTCTTATGTTTCTATTCTCTGATTTCTGTCTATATTTTGAACTCAGATGTGCTTTTTCTTGGAATTTTTTTGTAGTCATCTTGCTTGAAAAACACTTCTGTGATAGTTAAATCTATTGTGAATTGATTGGATTGAGAATTGCCTACCAGAGGTATAAAGCATACCTCCAGGTATGTCTGTGAGAGTGTGTCCAGCAACAATTAGACCTTAGGGGTTCTGACCTAATTAATAGTTTAATCTATTGATAGATTCTAAATCTGTATAGACCATTGGGAGGCAGTGAAGGGTGGGACCTGGTTGGAAGAAGTAGGTCACTGGGGCCATTTCCTTAGGGGACACATACAACCCTGGCCCCTTACTATTGCTGCTCCAAGCTACTTCCTGTCTGCCATAAGGTAAAGAACCTTCTTCATCACATGCTCCCACTGTGGTGATGTTCTGTCCCACCACATGAGGCCAACTGACTATGGACTGAACCATCTGAAACTATAAGCAAAACAATTTCTTCCACCTTTAAGTTGTTTTCTCAGGTGTTTATGACATACAGTCTGACTACTACAACTTCATTTATGTTTCACTCAATGAAGAAGTTTTATATTAAGAGTATGAGTCTTTTTGTAACTTTCTTTTCTAGATTTTTATATTCCATTCTCCATTTGTCTTTGCCATTATCCTCCAGGCCTTTGCTAAGCTCCAAATCACCTCCCAGACTATGCTGTGCTTTTTTTTTACTAGTTTTTTTCTGGATATTCTTTACCCCCTGTACACCAATATGTCTATTTTCTTCACTTTGTATTTCAGAACTATTCGTGTCACACCTTAATATTTGCATGCAAAGATTCTAAAATGCTTAGCCAAATGGAGACTCATCTACTGTGCATCATCTTTTGGTAGCCTAAGAAACCTGACAGAACACTGAAATTTTAAATATTTAATGTCTCAATCACATCACATTTTTAAGATTCCAAATTAGTAGTTCAATGGTAGGCACATATATCTGAAATTTTTGTTTCTTCAGATTATTCTTACAATTATGTAAGTTTGAAGAATTTAAAGAAGTATAGAAGTATATATGCATCTGTTAAAAATTGAAAATTTTACATTTAATCAATTATTATTGAGCAGTTACTATATCTCAGCCAGGGTTGGGATTTAGCTCAGTTGGTAGAGCACTGCACTGTAGTCTCTGAGGTCCCGAGTTCAATTCCCAGCACCACAAAAATGGGAGAAGGGCTTGGCAATCCACTCCCAAGGCAATCCCGAAACAGTCAGCCATTGAAAACCCTATGAGGGTCGCTATGAGTCAGATACCAACTTGAAGGCACCTAACAACGACAACATATCTCAGCCATTATTCCAACTGGGAATCTGATACCAATGAATAAAACATTTTTATCTCTCTGGTTGCTTATTAATGGTTATGTGGGTCAATAGTGATATGCAGTAAAATATACCTTAAGTGTTATATCAGCTATGGATTATTTCTGTAGAGAAAATTAAAGCAAAGTAAGAAAAAGGTTGATATTTTGTGTAGAGTCATTATGGAGGATTTCAAAAATACAGATATATTTTACCGTCAACCTAAAAGGAGGGAGTAAAATAGCTATATGGCTGTTCAGCCAAAGAGTGTCCCAGATAAACTGAATAAGAAGGATATCCATAAGACTAAAGCATAGTGACGGGCTGGGATTTAGCTCAGTTGGTAAAGCGCTGCGCTGCAGTCTCTGAAGTCCTGAGTTCAATTCCCAGCACCACAAAAATGGGAGAAGGACCTGGCAATCCACTCCCAAGGCAATCCCGAAACAGCCATTGAAAACCCTGTAAGGGTCGCTATGGGTCGGATACCAACTCAAGAGCACCTAACAACAACAACAAAGCATAGTGACTAAGGAAGAAAGTGGCAAAAGCAAATAGTCATAGAAGTATGGGAGTGGCAAGGTTAGAGCTCACAAGGATATGTTAAGGATATGGACTTGTATTCTGAGTGAAATGCAAAGTAAAAAATTTTGAACAAAAATATGATCTAACTTATTATTGTCAGATCACATTATTAGTATCATCATCATCATCATCTTATTATTATTATTTTAAGACCAAAAAATAGAACTAAGGGCACAGGCAGAAGTAAAGAAGAAAAATGTTTCTGAATTCTCATTATTTCTACAAATGACCTAGTTAGGCAATGAGTAAATGTAGTGCAGTATGATGAAGAGCATTTTCATGTTCTGTTTGTTGTGGCATCCTCAGAACCTAGGGCAGATTGGCAGTCAGTAAGCACTCATTAACTATTTTCTATTTACTGGCCTATACCAAACCAATCAATCCTGGCTTATAAAGTGGCTTCAAGCTTTGCAGTACCTAGAATTGTTCATAATATTTCTTTATTATTCTTTTAATGGTTGTGGTATCTATGATGATGATCCTTCCTTCATTTCCAGTATTAGTAAATTTTCTCTTACTTTTCCTTTTCTCATTTGATCTGCTAAAGACTTCCCTATTTTAATCTTTTTTTCCTTCCTTCTTTCCTTCCTTCCTTTCTATCTCTTTCTCTCTCTTTTTCTCTCTCTCCCTCTCTCTCATTTGTTTGTTCCACTTTATTAGTCTCTTTCTTTCATTTCTTCCTTCTTTTTTCTTATTTGTCTTTTGAGGCCAGTTTTTGCTATATCGTCCCAAACTGGCCTTGAACTTGCTATGTAGTCCAAGCTGGCCTCAAATTTATGATCCTTCTGCTTCAGTCTTCCAAGTGTCACTTGAACATGGCTCCATGTTATTTACCCTTAGAAATGGGTTGTTTGCCGGGTGTGGTGGCGCAGACCTGTAATCCCAGCGGCCTGGGAGGCGGAGGCAGAAGGATCCCAAGCTCAAAACCAGAGGCAGTCTGCGTAATTTAGTGAGACCCTATCTCAAAAAGTTAAAAAAAAATAATAAATGGGCTGGGCATGCAGCTCAGTGGCCCAGCACTTGCAAAGCATGCAAGCACGAAGTCCTGGGTTCAGCCCCCAGTACCGCAAGAAAAACAAAGAAATCAGAAATGGGTTATTTAATCTCCAATATTTTGAATTTTCTGGTTATTTCCAGCCAATAACTGATTTTTAGTTTAATTCCAAATTAATTTGTTATTTTGAAAATATTTTGTGTAATTTCTGTCCTTAACATTTGTTCAAGTGTATTTATTTTGGTAAATGTTCCATATGTCCTTAAGAAGAATGTATTTTGCTATTGTTGAATAAAGTATTCTATAAATGTTTATTAGACCCAGACAATTCTGTTGCTCAGTTCAACTATATCCTTGCTGATTTTCTATCTGTTTATCAGTTACTAAAAGAATGTATTGATGCCTTCAAATATAATGGTCATATAGCACGAATTTTTATATTAAATTTTCTGAGTTAAGCTGTGCTTATTATTTACAATATTCGTAATTTGTTAGTCATCTAGTTGATAGTCTTATTTTTAATCTCACGGTTTCCTTTAATTTCTCCAAGAACTCCTTAATTTAAATATTTGTCTTTCAGCAATTTTAGTACAAAACACCTTATTTTTGTTATTTACTGAGAAACTATTAATTTGATGGAAAGTTTGGGGAAGAGGAACATTCTGCAATCTTATTTTAATTATCTGTCTTTTAGAGGGCCTATCTCCCTAGACTTAAACCTGCACATGTTTCTTTACCTTTCTTTTTCTCCTCTTGGGTTAGACAAGAAAGTGGGAAGGGAGAGGAATGAGGAAATTATTCTCCCTCTAGTTCAGAGAAGGCACTCATAATTATTTTTCATTAGAGGGTAGGCCTTTGTTATGGAGAAGGATCCAGGCTCACTACAAAATGGTTATTCTCCCCCCTTGTATGAAAATTTAGTGGGCTTCCTGGAGATAAAAATTCACAAAAGTTAGAGTCCCCCATAAAACTCCGCATCCCAGCAGTTCTCGCTCTCAGACTGTTTAGGACTTAGCCT
This sequence comes from Pedetes capensis, assembly GCA_007922755.1. Taxonomy (NCBI): domain Eukaryota; kingdom Metazoa; phylum Chordata; class Mammalia; order Rodentia; family Pedetidae; genus Pedetes; species Pedetes capensis. Next base: position 30,419 of record VMDO01017754.1, read on the forward strand.
CCAGCAGTTTGTCAAAATTACCATTGGAATATTTCTGCTGGTTTTTGTCTCCAGTGGCATCAGCTCCACCTAAGCAGCCTGTGGCAGCAACTCTCTGGATTCACCCATCTTTCCAAATTTCAGAATGGTGGTTTTCCCTGTGACCTAGATTCTCTGTTGATTTCAAGAAATATATTCAATTTTCTTTGTGCAGTTATTTGTCTTGTAAGGACCGGAAGGCCTGAAGCCATAACACTGAGGCTTCTGATCCCATCAAATCTCGGAACCTAAGCAGGGTTGGGCCTGGTTAGTACTTGGATGGGAGACTTGCCTGGCAACACCAGATACTGTAAGCTTGGGAGAAGGACCTGGCAACCCACTCCCAAAATCAATCTACCATTGAAAACCCTATAAATAACAGAGAAGCACTGATAATAGTGTTTCACCTGTTGTACACAGGGTCGCTATGAGTTGGACACTGACTTGAGGGCATCTAACAACAACAAAGGGCAGGGATAATGACTTGCAATTTCTTTTTATGTCAAAGGTGAAACTGGAAATTTCCAAGGGCTCTGATCACATTAATGTCAGTTGGAGGCGGTGGAAGAGTGTCCAGGAAAATATAGGCACAAAAATATACATTAATTTACCTTATCATTTGCCATCATCCATTAAAATATAATCAAGCTTTATCTGTCTGTATATCTTCACTAAAGTTTTATTATTTTGAAAGAGATAATAGATTTTAAAGATTTGATTATACACATGCTGAGAAAATATATGTTTCTTTCTACATTTACTTACATTTTGCTCTACCATAAGGAGATGAAAAAGCAATATGAGTCAGGTAATCTGCCTACATTTGGAACTCTTGCAGCGTGCTCTGTATATTCTTAGAGTCAGATAACAGACTTGAATACCTCATCTGAACATTGTAGTGACTGACCTGGGCTCTCATTCTGTATCCCTTCATCCATTGTTACCAACAAAGAAAAAGAATTATAAACTGATAAGTGACAAAGAACAGCCATTGAAACAGCAGCTAACTGTCATTATGTGGCATACAGATTTTTTTCCTTAAAGGCCTTTCCTTCTTTCTTATACTCATTGCTGTGTGACCTACAAAACTGACTGAATTGCTTTGGACACCTTTTTGAAAGTTAGAGCTAAAATAGACTGTGCCTTTTCTTAACAGTAACAATAAAAATTTTCTTTCTCAAACATCCCTGCAAACAGGAAGGTTCATAAATTGGCATGCTGTGACCCAGTTCCTGTTGGTTTCATAAGGATATTCACTATCATAATGCAGTCATCAAACACAGCATGCTAAGCAGCTAGAAACCAATTCCAGAATCTTCTACAGCCTTATCTATGTTAAGGGAATGTTGTCCTTCAAGCAGTGAACTGTATTTGGATATTCTTAAATTCTGTTCTACTTGTTTTTCTTTATTCTCTTGTTTCATATGAAAGAAGGTTCTCAACATTAAATCTGCTGTAAAATTCAAGATCTTATTACTTAGGAATATATTTTTCCTACTAGTTTCTTACAAGGATTAAGAGGAAAAGCCATAAAGAAAGGCCTATTTATTTTTCATGAATTTTCAAATCATCAGTACGTGCAAAATTCAGTGGTTTTCTAAGATGTGGCTGAGCACAGAGGATCTTTTCCAGAAAGAGAATGAATATAATAAATTCAATAAAATCACAGTTTTGTTACCACAAATATTCCACAGTAGCTTGTGCTTTCTTAATTTACAAAAAAAAAACAAAACAACAACAACAAAAAAAAAAACAAGCTTCCTTGGAATAAGCAACTAAAATACATAGTATTATACACAAAATTTGAACAACAGTGTTTCTATGTTCTTTTAACAATGTTGTATTCCTTTAATTATATGCCTTCTTTATACATACATGTATATGCACATATCATTATTCACTTGCCTTTGTTTGTTCAATCCTCTCATTTAAAAATGAGCTACTCGTTACCTACCTGAATACCAAGATATCTTTAAATTTCTACCAACGTGTTAATAATGCAGAACTTTCAGCCACGAGTTGCTATGTACAGAATATTTGAGTGTGAGGAAGCCTTAGCATGCAAAGTACCCCTCCAAGCTGCTGAGGTAAAGATGGCATCACAGTGAATATGAGAAGCAGATCAAGCCAAAGGTGATTATTCTTGAGCCTTACAACCTCATAGAAATTGTCTTCCTAGGTTTTGAATTTGTTTGGGAAGTGTCATTCTTTCCGTGTTGTGCCTATATCTTACTTTTCGAATAGAAATTCCTATCCTATGCCTGTCACATCATTGTATTTTGGAAGGGCATAATTTGTTTTGCTTCATAAATTCACAGCTGGAAAGGAAATTTGCCTTGGGATGAATCATATCTCAAGTATCATTGGTATCTTTTTTACATGATGTTTAGATTAAACTTTGGCTTTTAGACTTTTGATGCTGGAATAATCTAAGACTTTTGGGATCATTGAGGTAGAATGAATGTATTTGATATATTAAGACATGAGGTTTGGAGGGTCATGTGTTGAATATTGAGAAATGAGTGTTTATATCCTTTGACAAAATTCATATCTTGATACACTAATAAAATGTGACAGTATTAGGAGATGGTACTTTTGAGAACTAATAAGGTGAAAAGAATGAAGTCTCAATAATGGGAAGAATCCCCTTATCAAAAGAGGCAGGAGACCTTTTTCTTTACCCTCCATTATGTTAGGATACAATGAAAAGTCAATGTTGTTAGGTGCCATCAAGTCAGATCCAACTCACAGCAATCCTATGTACAACAAAAGAAAACACTACCTGACACTGTGCCATGCCTGACATTATGTCAGTGCTTCTCTGATATTCATAGGTTTTTCAATGGCTGATTGTTTCAGGACTGCTTTAAGAGTGGGTTGACACAACCTTCTCCCACTTTTCTAGTGGTGGAGATTGAACCTAAGGCCTCAGAGAGCATAGAACAGGACTTTATCAACTGAGCTAAACCCCAGCCCCAGTGAGAAGTTAGCCATCTGCAAACCAGAAAGAGTGATCTCACAGGTATGGCGTATGTTAGTGACTTGATCTTGGATTTAATAGCCTACAGAATTGTGAGAAATATAGCCACCCAGTCTATGGTAATTTATTATAGCAATCCAAGGTAACTAAAAGATTTGCTACTCTTTTCCATTATCTTAACAAATAAAAAGATATTTTTTATAGACTGAGAAGTGGTCAGGACTAATATAGACAATATGCAACCAAGGTCACTTTTGACATCAACAGAGCAGATTAAATACCAACCATTCTGGGAAATGCTGTAGTAATTAACAGGCTTGAAGTAAAGTGACTGTCATTATGTGGATACTCTTTGATTTCAGGTATATCATGTCAATTTTATTCTACATGTGTTTCTATAGATGAAAAAAATATTGCTGTACTTACTTTGAAATTGTTTAGAAGGTTGAATTTGATGTTAAGAAATGTCCAAAAGTGTTTTAGAATAAAACATGGATAGTATGATTTGCTGTATGATCAAATTAATATTAAAAACATTTGATAAAATAGTGATATATAGGTTATAGGGTATAATTTTAGAGGAATTAAAATATCTGAATAATTTATGTAATATCTAGTAATCATTTTCCATATTTGTACCTATTCCCAAGAGAGAGGATCCAACTGAATGTGGAAACTATCTAACAATATCATTAGTATCACATGCAAGCAAAATTTTACTATAGATCATTCAAAAGTAACTGCAGCAGTATGAAGACAGGGAACTGCCAGAAACTCAAGCAAGATTCAGGAGAGGGCATGGAGGTAGGGACATCATTGCTGATGTCAGGTGGATGTTAGTTGAAAGCAGAGAATATCAGAAAGATGTCTATTTATGTTTTATTGAATATGGAAAGACATTTGACTGTATGGATCATAACAAATTATGAATAGCACTGCAAAGAATGGGAATACTAGAGCACCTAATTATAATCATGAGAAATCTGTACATGGACCAGGCGGTTGTTTGAAAAGAACAAGGAAACACTGCTTGGTTTAAAGTTGAGAAAGATGTGCATCAGGTATATATCCTTTCACCATATCTCTTCAATCTCTAGGCTGAGCAAATAATACAAGAAGCTGGTCTTTATGAAGAAGAACGTGGCATCAGGATTGGAGGAAAACTCATTAACAACCTGCGTCATGCAGGTAACACCACTCTGCTTGCTGAAAGTGAAGATCTGAAACATTTACTGACGAAGATGAAAGAACTTAGCCTTCAGTATGGATTGCAACTCAAACATCAGCAAAGCAAAAATCCTTACAACTGGGTCAGTATGCAACTTCATGAGAAATGGAGAAAAGATTGAGGTTGTCCACAATTTTGCTTTAGTAGGTTCTACAATCAATCATTGTGGAAGCAGCAGTCAAGAAATCAAGACACATTGCTTAGGCAAAGCTGTGGTGAAAGATCTCTTTAAAGTATTGAAAAGTAAAGAAATCAAATTGAAAATCAAGGCATGACTGACTCATTGCCATGGTATTTTCAGTCACATCATATGGTTTTGAAAGCTGAACATTGACCAAGGGAGACAGGGGAGGAATTGATGCTTTTGAATTGTGGTTCTGGAGACGAATATTGAATATACCATGTACTGCCAAAAAAACCAACAGATCTGTCCTAGAGGAAGTGCAACCACAGTGCTCCTTGGAAGCAAGGATGGCTAGACTGAATCTCACTTATTTTGGACATGTGTAGACAAAAGGGACCAATCCCTGGAGAAGGACATCATGTATGGAAGAGTGGCAGGTCAATGAAAAAAAGAAAGTCCTCCACTAGATGGATTAACACAATATCTGCAATGATGGGCTAAACATAAGTCAGATCGTGTGCCTGGCACAGAGTCGGTCAGTTTTGTTCTGCTGTACATAGGGTCACTATGTGTCAGACTTGACTCAACTGCACCTGACAACAACCACAACAACTTCTATTTGTGGCAATAGCTTTTATGCTTAAAGGCTGGTATAGGTCTGTTTTCTCTTATCTTTCTTCATATTAAATTATCAAAATAATATTCTTTCATTTATTACTCTCATGTGTTTTGAACTCTGGCTTCAATTTCTCTTTGTTCTAAATTCAAGTGCGCGCGCGCACGTGTGTGTGTGTGTGTGTGTGTGTGTGTGTGTGTGTGTAATAAAGAATAACATATGATGCAACTTAGTACCTGAAAAAATGCAAGGTGCAGAGAGGGAATTTGAGAAGAGTTGAATTGAAAATATCTTCCTGCTTTTTGCCACTTGGTATATAGCAAAAACTAATGATGACCCTTGGACAAAATCTACTTATTTTTTAATATTTTTTCTTGTTTTTTGAGACAAAAATTTGGCACAGGTTTAACTTATTTTTATGTGATCAGCCCTTTTCCCATCTTTTCCAGAATTACTCTTAATTGCCCTACTTAATTTTAACATGAAATCAAGATCAAGTCTCTAGCATGCTGATTTGTAATAATTATTATGTTAATAAAAATTAATGAATAGTTCCATTCACAAATTGCCTTATAATATTAAAGTATCTTCACTAGAGTTTTAAAAAATCATCTGTTTTCAGAACAATTTTTGAGGTAGAGATGAATTATTTTCTGTATTTTCATATGGGGAAAATTGAGAAAAACTACATCATCTCTAGAAAGAAACATTGACAATCATCTTTCTTTCTCTTTTTTATTCTCTATTGATTTGTTGTCCATTGGTGAAACATCAAGACTTTCAAATGATGCAAGTATAAAATAAATAAAACTGTACTGAATATTGATGAATAAATGACCCCGACAAACTAATAAAAATAAGAAATAAGTGAATCGATACTTTTACAAGACTTTTAAAGAATGATTTAACTCTGTCAATTACTGCGATGTCATAATTTTAACAAATAATGTGGCATTTTTAGAAAAAGGGAACATGTATCAAAACCCATGTAAAAATGGTTTAGCCACAATGGTTAAACAGCAAGTTTTGATTTTCTCCCCTGTGTGATCATTTTTGGAAGCATATATTTTGTTCAGGAGTTCTGAGAACAAAGCTTTGCATGTATCATCACAATATCATTCCTCCCCTTCTGCCTATCTTTGTGCATAAAACTCAAATATTATTGAATTTACTTATTTTGCTCTGTGCTTGAATTACTTTGAACTAGGAACTGGGGATTTCTAATCCTCTTAAGTCAAATTATTTTCCTTCTTAACTATGCACTAATGCACTCATGATTTCTTGTTGATGGTACAGCATATTCTTTATCGACACTTTCACTAATACAGTAGGGTTTATCTGCTTTCAGGCTTCTCCTGCTTTGCTTGTACTTTCCCCCAGGTGTGAATTATGAGGGCCATCAATGTGTGACATAGAGTGGAAAATTAGGCCAGCTTACATTACCACATTTCAAATTGTTTTTTTCTCTTCTGTGAAAATTTTCACCTTACATCCATCACAGAATTCATCAATGGCGTATTTTTGTTAGATTAGAGATATCGATAGTACCAGGTCTACTAATGTGTCCATTTCAAGTCCGTGTTCATTTGCTGTTTATATGAGACATAAACTTCAATTTTGGTTTCAGGTAAAGAAAAAAGGACAAAGATCATGATGGTTTACACAGTTTTAACTGGATTCACAAAAAGCTGAATTTTAGTAAATTAAGGCATTTTAAAAATAGTATTTGAACTCAAATAGCATGAAACTTTTTATATTTTATGTAAATGTTTCCCTTTATTATATGAACCTGGTTTTATTATATGATTATATATAGTATTGGCATTTTACCATGTATTAAGAGCTGTATTTTCAGAGTTGTAGAATGTGAATCTGTCTCAGATACTGTAATTGATGTTGCTACCACAAATTCCTGCAATTAAGGATATGCCTTTATATTCTCCTAGCTTCCACAGAGGAAAAGGAACCAGCGTGCAGATCTGAAGAGAGAGGGATGATGTGGAATTTCAACGCTTATTGTGATTCGGACTAATAAATAGTGAATTTCAAAATAAAGAATTAATTGAACCTTCTAATAACACAGGGTTTTCCTAAGTGGGTTCTAGGTAGAAGAGCACAATGACTAGACATTTGGTGTGGACAGAAAAAGCAAAATTTTACTATTGAAAAATATATTTCAGACAAGTTTCTCAAACTCACTGGTGATGGGAATAAAATCTGAAAATAGGTGAAGAATTTAATGTATTGAACATATAAAGTTTATGATGAGTAATAGCAGTAGGATTTATTATTATATGTGATATAAAATGTTACTCTGAAGTGATTATTTAGAACTTGCTGTATAATATGGCATTATCACTTTTCCAATACAAGCATTATTGTGTTAGTTGATAGGTTATCTACCTCTTTCACTTTGAACTTGAGTTTATTAGAATGAATATTTTAATTGTAGGTTTAAACAACAAACAAAACAATAAGTAGTATAGTCAAACCAGGGTTTGGTAAATTCAAGTCCTTTCTTTTTATATGTATAAATCAATATTTGAAGCATTAATTAACAATCTGAGTATCAACTATTCATATGAAATGAAGTAGTGATCAGCACAATATTTAATTAACATATGTCAAACAAACTTGTACTTAGTCCAGGTTATTCTCAGGATTTTAAAAATAAGCTATTGATATTAGCTTATTTTTATTTGAAATTTATTCCTAACATAAAATTTAGGAAGGTCCTAATGAATCATTGACTCCTAATTTGTGTACAACTTCATTAATCTACAGAATAAATGTCAATAATCTTGCCTCAGCTCTTTGCTTTTCTATAATTACAATTATTGAAACTTTTTTTTAAATGGTAGTGAGGGTTGAGCCCAGAGCCTCATGCTTGCATGTTTTGCAAGTGCTGTACCACTAACCTGCACCCCCAATAATCACAATAAATGTTGAAATTCCACATCATCCCTATCTCTTCAGATAGCACATTTGTTCCTTTTCCTCTGTGGAAGCTAAGAGAATATAAAGGCATATCCTTAATTTCAGGAATTTGTAGTAGCAATATCAATTACAATATCTGAGACAGATTCACATTTCACAACTCTAAAAATACAGCTCTTAATACATGGGGGGACAGGGCCTCGCTAATTGATGCAGACTGCCTGTAGTCTCAAATTTGTGATCCTCCTTCCTCTGCCTCCGGAGTTGCTTGGATTGCAGGCATGCGCCACTGCACCTGGCTCCATTTATTGGATCTTAATAATATTGTTAATGAAGTCACATAATAATTTTAAAAATATAGAGAAACAATTTTTTAAATCCTGTTATCATTAAAATCTATATTTCTCATGTACTTCTAAGAGATATCAATCTATTTATTTATCTACACATCTATGTATATGTATGGTTATATGATTGAGTTGTCCTAGGACAATATTTAATTTTGTACTAAGAGCAACAAAGTAAATCCATCTTTCTGGTAGTATGATAGTATGGAAAATAAAATATTAATATTTTAATAGATATATTTTACTAATATATCTGTTCAGCTTGTGAAGAACATGATGTATGTGAAAAGTCTAACAAGGCAAAAACAATGGACTTTGTGAAAGTGAGAAAAGTGAATAGTATATCATAATTTTTGATATGCTTTAAAAGCACTGGCAAGGTAAATCTTGGAATTTTTCTCTACTTTAGGTTAACTTGTTGAGTACAACTAGGCCTATAAATAATTGAAAGGTTTCCAGTTCTATTCATAGTGTTCAATAAATATTATTTCTCATTTGATCTCTATAACAGGCTGCTTTGCTTTTTTGTTTATCTATTTTAATTATATATTATTTATTTATTAGATTATATTAATTGTATACAATTGTGGTTGTTATTGTGACTTTTTTATACATACATCTAACAGAAATTCACATAAATTTATACACTATAATAGAAAAAAGCAAAACTTTTATCTCCATGCAAGATTAATGGTTTTACATGTCGTAATTTGCTGGACCTCCCTCTTGGGAGACTCCTAAGCAAATTTTTTATTAGTGTATATTATTTTTACAAAATAATGTGTTTTAATAGGACATTTCCATACATTTATGCAGTGTACTTTGCTCATATTTACCTTCTATTATCCTGTTGTCTCCTTCCTCTACCTCTCGTTGGTCTTCTCTCCCCCCAAATAGTTTCTGTTCAACTTTCATGTCTTCATTGTTTTATAAATCAGGATTCCACATATGAGAGAAAATATTCAATATTTGTCTTTCCACTTTTTTCTTAACGTGATAATATCCAGGTCCATCCATTCTCCTACAAAAGGTATGTTTTCTGTCTTCTTTATGGCTGAATTATGAATTCCATTATGAATATATACCACATTATATAATATATTCATAATTCCATTATGAATATATACCACATTTTCTTTATTCACTCATCCCTTGATGGGAATCTAGGCCGATTCCACAATTTGGCTTTGTAAATAATGCTGTAGTAAAGCATGGGTGTTCAGATATCTCTATTGTATGTTGACTTTGATTCCTTTGAGTATACGCTCAGGAGTGGTAGAGCTAGATTATTTGGTAGTTCCAATTTTAATTTTTTGAGGCAACTCCATATTAATTTCCACAATAGTTGGACTAATTTACATTTTCAGTCACAATGTACAACCATGCCACTGCAAAACATTTGTTGATTTTGTTTTCTTGATAGTAGTCATTCTGACTGGGGTAAGGTAGAATCTCAATGTAGTTTTTATTTGCATCTCCCTGATGGCTGCATGTATTGATAATTTTGAGGTCTTTTAAGAACTATATGTTCAGTTCATTTGCCTATTTATTAATTGGATTATTTGTCCCTTTTAAAATTTTTTGAGTTCTTTTTGTGTTCTGGATATAAATCCCTTGTCAGATGAATAGCTGGGAAAAATTCTCCTGCATTCTGTAGAATGCTGTGCAAAAGCTTTTTATTATTATGCAATCCCATTTGTCAATTCTTGATATTATGTCCTGAGCTATTGGAATCCTACTCAAAAAGTCTTTGCCTATTCCTATATATTGCTTTGATTTTTAAAATTCTCTTCTGTTAGATATAACCTTTACCTTAAATTCAAAATTATGCTCACATAACACACTGTATATTCCAGATCATTCTCTAATTAAATAATCTTATTTGGATTATTAGAATTTATGTTTCATCTAGTTCTGTGTGTTTAATGTATAATTTGAACTTTTTCAATATCTCATAAATGTTTTCAAGAACTTATTTAGCCACATTTCATGTTATTCTTATTTGCCCACCTTTGTGTTACTTTATTATTCAGATACCCTAAAGTGAAAATACAGTAGTCTTACAACAAAGTACAAAATATTTCTTGTCATATATGAGTTTAATAGCTAAAATTTGCCTTCTGTATTTACCTTTCAGATTGTGAATAAATTTGACAATTCAATTATGTCTATTGTAATATTGATATTAGCCAATCATGTCATCTGAAATTAAATCTTCAGATAAAGCCACGGTATTTTAAACTGTTTACATTTTTAAGTCAGCTATTTTGACCGAATTTTCACACTGTAATGATGGATTAAAATCAGATAAGTATTTAAAATCTATGTGATATTTCAGGTATATAAATTTCTACAAGTCAAAAGGCTCAAAACCCAAACTATTTAAAGATATTAAAATGGGGAAGTAGGAGTCCGCAATGCTGCCTATCTGACCAGAACTACTTGTATGTTTCCTTCCCATGAGCAATATTTTGACCTGTGATCTGAGGAAGACCCTTTCCTTACTTCCTGGAAATTGCCATTTCTCATAAGAAATCTATTTGAGAAGGTCTAGGCCTTCTTGTTTTGTAAACAGAGGACAAATTACGGCAAGTACTTCAGGCCTGAGTTAGACAACAAAAGGAGTTAAAGTCACAGCCCAGGAAAAAAAGCTTCTGTTAGACATAGAAACTAAAAGTTAAAATAACAATAAGGAAAACCCCCCAAAAAAACAAAAGAGGATATTGAGAATTGTGGGTTTTTATTTACCACTTTGTAAATTACTTAAAGGAGCCCTATTAAGACAAGTACCATGGCACACACCTGCAATCTCAGCAGTTGGGCAGGTTGAGCCAGGATGATTATGAGTTCAAAGCCAGAGGCAGCCTGCGCAACTTTGCAAGAGCCTGTCTCAAAGTAAGCAAAACAATACAAAACAAACAAACAAACAAAAAAACCAAATAGTAAAGGGACTGGGGACTGGTGTTGCAGTTCAGTGGTGGAGCACTTGCCTTGTGTACACAAAGCATTGGATTCAACCTCTAGTACTGAGAAAAAAAACTTTATTAATGTCAGATCATTACTTTAATTTTAAATGAGATGCTTATGGACTAGTAAATTACATACACTTTAACAATGTCATGAGAGTACAAATTATATTTTATGTAGTTTCAGATTTTACTTTGTACTAGCTTCTCAAATATTTGTATTTCCTCTTCCCACCTCTCTTAAGATAATATATATTCTTACAGTTCAAAGACTGTCATTCATACATCAATTTTGTGTACCCAAGTAGTTAGTAATTACATAGGCAGGAAAGGCACTATTTTTGAGCTATGGTTTTGTGTCAAAACCTGACTTTGTCACTTACTACCTCCATGAAAATCAATCGGGAAAATTAATGGGTATTTTTAGATCTTATTTTGTTAAGTTCATAAGATTATGATAATAAAACAAAGTGTGGATAAGAAGTAGTACTTAAAGTAGTAGAAAATGCTTATTGTAACAAAAATTATGATTAAATTGATGAAAGAATTATTTTTGGAAAGACAGGAATGGATTCAAGCAATTCTGGTAAGCATACATAAAATATCTTGATAAATATCACCGAGCTCAATTGTTTACCATATCTAAATTAAATAAAATAAGTTCCACAGTGTCAGTATCTGTCTTGGTTAAGATATTCTTTCTCTGTTTTCCATAGAAGTGACTGTTTTACTATTTTGCCATTTCTCAGTAACAGATATCAAACCAGGAAGCCACATGTAACATGACATAAGTATACTTAGGAATCTAGCCTTCATGTTCAATAACCCAGATTCCAAGTGTCTCATTATGACTTCTACTCATTTTTAATAATGTAATGAATAGAAGCATGTTTATTACATTATACAATATGCAGTATACAAATATTTGGCACACTGAAGATTGCTGGAGAAATACAAGTCTTCACGTGAGTTTCAAGGTGTTCTGTGATGAAAGAATTACAAGAATAAAATGACAATGTTTTCTTTAATTAAGGAGAAGGAAATGCTATTTTCTCCTTCTGTGTCCGTAAAGTGTGATACGCTCAATAATAAGCCCAAATTATTGATTTTACAATGCAAAGTTGATAGCTTCCTGATCCTTACTAATAGCAAAACATATCTTCAAAATTTGCTCAGGATTCTCTCAAGAGCGATCCATGAACTTATGACAGGTGCAGTTCTTTATCTCTCATGGAGATATCTTACTTATTTCTGTCCATATTTGTAGTGTTGTGTCATTGTAAGCATGTAATCTTATATGGATACTCAATAATTCTCTATTGTTATAAAATTGGAAGAATTAGGTATGATTTTCTTATCTCCTCATCAGAACCATACGTCAACCCCTTCTATTAGAGTTCAAATTATTTGTAATAATCAAGAAGATTCTAATAAAGACTTAGTGGGAAAGAAAGAATAAGGACAACCTGGAAGTAGAAAGTGATAGGTAGAAACAAGTTAATCCAGCCTGTTCCCAAGTGTTTCTGGGTTATTGCACTTAAAAATTCTTGATAATTATGACATGGATAATTGTTGAGATGGAGCATGTGCATAGGACCAGGCAAGTTTGCATACTGGGAGTGTGTAGGTAGGAATCAAAAGAAAAAAATAACACTGACATTGTAGTTAAAATTGCTTGATCTTAGAATTCACTACCTAGAGTCAGGTGTGGTGGTGCATGCCTGTAATCTGAGTGACTAGGGAGGTGGAGGCAGGAGGATCGCAAGTTCGAGACCAGACGCAGTCTGCACAATTTAGTGATACCCTATTTCAAAAAGTAAAAAAAAAAAAAAGGGGGGGGGGCCGGGGTGTAGCTCAGTGGTCCAGCACTTGCAAAGCAGGCAAGCAGGAGGCCCTGGGTTCAACCCCCAATACTGCAAAAAAAAAAAAAAAAAGAATTAACTACCTAGAATGAGGCCTTCACTGTTGTCAATGTCCTGACATACCCTTTGTAAAGATTTGTGAGGAGCAGAGATTCTGCAAGGGAACCGAAGCTTTAGCTGGCAGCATGACTCCCCCACCCTACTGCCTTCTCAGCAAACTGATAGTTCAGTATTTCAGTTATCTTTGCCTTTAGTGGCTTTATAAGATGGCTTTTTCTGGGAAAAAAAGATTCTGGTGATGATTATAGAGTTTTACAATCTCATAGACATATAAATGGATGCATAGATTGACTCATAAACATGAAGAATTATACAAATGTGTTAGTCAGTATTCTTTTGCTGTGAAAGAAACACCTATGATAATGAATTTAAAAAGAAGATTTATTTTGGCATATGGTTTAAGAGCCATCAATCCATGGTCACTTGACCTCACTGTTTTGGGCCTGTAACAAGGCAGAAAATCTTTGTGGGGACCACA
>VMDO01017755.1:0-44044 GCA_007922755.1 Pedetes capensis
AAAAAGAGACGAATCCAAGTAACAAATCTGTTTCACTCTACGATTCTTTGATACTCTTTGCTCAGAAAAAAATGTGTATATAGGTTATCTCTTCACCTTTCTTATTTGTAAGCAGCAAGTCTCCTTGTTTCAGAGTGAGAACAAATGATATTCATGTGAGTTTTTAAGATTAACAGAAGCATTTTGGCAATAGACATCTTCTTTTAATTCTGAAAATAAATACTGGAATATAATAAAATGAAACCGCCTTTTCAAATAATAATGGTGTTCATTAGCCTTATTTTCTCTGACTCTTAAAATGAAACAATTTGTTTCCTTTCAAAGAAAGGACAGATTTAAACTTGATGAACAATTGTACATGAGACCAAATCAATTTTAAAGGTCTCTCTTTGGTCACATAGGGTGTAATTTAAAGATCAAAAGTGTAAAAATGAAATGTGAAAACTGTTGCATTTAGAAATACTGTAATTATTTCTCCTGATCCCTAATTGAAACCCATTTGCTATAAAATATTATATTAAAATATATAACAAATTAATAAATTTTAAGGCATCTGTCTTAATAAATACAGGCATTTTGAAAATCATTTCTATTAAATTTCTACCTAAAAATCACCACATATAATTGAATGTTGAGTAAGTTTTTTAAACAATTTGATACCACATTTATTTTCAAAACTAAAAGTACTTGTCATGATTCCTGGTATCTGGTAGCCCTTTAGTAAGAGGTGGCTCTATCTAACTGAGCTGCTTTCTTTCTTCTTTGATTCTGGTCAGCAACTATTGAGCCGTGCTCAGAACACTTGATAATAAATTTTTATAAGGAATTTTTAGATATTCAGCTTTTGGGTGGTAGTGAATTTGTACATTAAGAGGGGCGAAATTCCAAGTCAAATACTTGGTGTTTGTTTATAAGAGTCAGTGACTAGCTAAAAAATGTGCAGTCTCCATAAAGTTTGTGATAGTTCTTTCAACAATCTAAGGACATCATTTTCTGGAAGCAATGGGAAGCAGTCATAAGTCAATGAGAAATCAATAAAGTGTTTGAAAGAGTTCATGAAAGAAAAATAATAGAAAGTTCAAGCAAATATGGATTATATACTTGGATTATGTTACTTTCCTTTCTAATGGTTTTCATCCTTTTAGGATGAAGTACAAAACTCATAGAATAAAATTAACAGTTTCTATATTATTTAACACACATCCATGGGCCTTATATTCCCACTGTCACATATGACATTAAAATTCACTAGCCATCTTTCAAATGCAGCCAGGTTTCTTTCTGAATTCAACTCGCAGTAAGCCTACTGCTCTCTTGTTCATTCCCATACCTTCTCTTCCACAAATGCATAGATATGCACATTCCTGTCCTGGTTAAGTTCTGTTTAATTTTTAGGAATACATGAGAAATCATTTCTTTGTTGTTTTTGATAGGTGCCGTTGGTTTGAGTTGGTCTCCAACTCAGCAACCTCACGTACAACAGACAAAACACTATTGTTGTACTTCTCTGCTATTCATAGGGCTTTAAATGGTGGATTATTTTTGGGGAGTGGGTTGCCTGGTCCTTCTCCCAAGCCTACAGTTCCTGGTGTTCCCAGGTAGTCTCCTATGCAAATACTAACCAGGCCTGACCTTGCTTAGCTTTCCAGATCTGATGAGATTGGCCGCTACAGTAGTATGGTTGCAGGCAAAACATGTAATAGTGGGGATCAATCCCTGGTCCTCAGGAAGTATGGCCTGGTACTCTACAACCTGAGCTAAATGTGTAATAATAATTTCTTGTTGTTTAGGTGCTATAGAGTTGAATCTGTCTCACAGTGAATCTCATAGGGTTTTTAATGGCTAATTGTTTTGGGATTGTTTCAGGAGTGGATTACCAAATCTTTCTCCAGTTTTTGCGGTGTTGGGGATCAATCCCATGGCCTCAGAGATTGCAGAGCAGCACTCTACCAACTAAGCTAAACCCCAGAGAAGTTTTACTAACCATATTCCTTCTATTGCATATTTTCATAGCACCCTATGCTTCTTTGTAGTAATTCTACTCTAGCAATTATTTAAATATTTGTTGAGTTTCTGTCTACACTCCAAAATATATGCCAGGAAATGGCCATGTCTATTTTATGATAGAATTCTAGCATACAATCCAGTGTTTGTCATGTAGTGGCTCCTCATTGAATATTTGTGAAGTGAATAAGTAAGTTTTATAATAATAAGCATGAATTTTAAGTTCATTGTAACTTTTTCAATCAGGAGAAAAATACACAGGTTTAATTCTATATTATTCATTTTCCTAACTGAAGTTCCTTTCCATAGTGTCTTGTTGAACCTGCACTACCTTTTAGCTTGTATTCCATGAGATGATTTGGTTAGTAACAAATGATAAGGTAATTGTAGAAGAAATATGGGAAACTGAATTAACGTACTTACACATGTTCATAAAGACATAATGGATATGTAGGTAATGCAGTTTGCTGCCTGAGTTGTGTGACTGTGCTGTCATATAAATTTCACAGCCTTAGGTATCCTCTCCTTTGGGCTGACTTGAATACCTAAAACCTCTCCATTAACATGCTCCCCCATATCCAATTATTTTTAATGGTAAGGTCTCAGTGCTTTTGCATACATTTTTCTTCCTACGTAGAATGTCTTTCCACAGTTCTGGAAAATCACATATCTTCTAGTAACTCATTCTCAATATGTCGTCTCTATTTCTACAACATTAACATGTTCTCCCAAATTGATCCGCATCTTTGGCTTCACTCTTAACATCAGACAAGCAGAATCAATGCCTTCCCTTTTTTCTCCATTTTACTAATACATGCCTTCATTATGTCATGTGCCACATTGTATAGGAATATGTTGGACCATAAGATTTGCATATGTTTGTCAATTTATATAGATATTGTACAATACAGATTATTTTTCTGTGAACCTTAGTTCACATTGGATAGGAAAATAAGCTGGTTAAAGCCATTTTCTCCCAGTGAATCTTATTATACTGGAACTATATTTTCTGTGATGAGACAGTATTGGTAAGCATCTTTAGACTCACCTTTTATGTTTTTATGGACTAACATCTGATAAATAGCATTTGTTGAGATGGGTGCAATGTACTGTGTGGCTTTATGCCTAACTATACAGCATTACTTGCTACCTTATAACTGTTATTATTTCCATTCTTATAAACGATACAACTTAGGCTCAGGGAAATTAAATGACTTTCTCAGGAGCACAGAATTAATGGACAAAATGAGTATTTTATCTCAGTTCTTTCATTTCAAACTTTACACACACGCATTTTGCCTTGCCACTGCTCATTATTTACCAATGATCTATGTTCCTTTGAACTCAATTTTAAAGAAATTTATAAAAGGAAGGGAGATTTTTATGGCAAAACTGAAAAATTTGTGGCAGATGATAGACCTGAGTAGAGCCAAAACTGGTAGGGATCTTAAGCAGACCCAAGATTACCCAATACAGGTGGCAATGGGTATGAGGAAGACCCCACAGAGTACTCTGAGTACAAATTCACTCACTTCAGTATTTAGATATTATAGTCAAAGTAATTAAGCATTCACATATTCTGTAAATATTTCTTGACTTCCAACTTTTTGTTATTTGTTGCACTTTGTTTTATAAGGAGTACAAACCTATATTAGTTAACATCCTAGGGATGAAACCTAGTAAATGCCAGAATAGTATGGATAATAAATGCCACAAAAAATTTCAAGATAGGCTCAAATCACTTTGAGAACAAAGATGGTATCTTCACTACATTTGTGACCCCAATATCTAGGACGCTCTTCAGCATAAAAATAATTGTGTGAGAAAATAATGAATGCTTGAATAGTGTTCGTGGAGAGAAAAAAAGTACTCATGGAGGAAATAAAGCTTGAGTTATTTGTGAAAAAATGCAAATAGGGATTATAAAAGAAAAGAAAAATGAAGAAAAAATTTAAGTGTACTTCTACTTGGAAAATCCCTTCTACTTTGTAATGAGTCCACAAATGTGGAGTTAAGAAAAGAAAAAACCTAACATTTATTCATGGCATAGTGGGAAAGAGTTAAGATGTCATAGAAATGAGGAAGAAGTAGGATATAGAAATTAAAAAAGGCAGGCCAAATTGTGGTGGCCCTTTAAGTTATATTATTATTAGCCTAGTGAAAGGAAAAGTAGTAATTGAGGAAAATTATTTTTGTGAATATGGTGTTATTTAAATATCCAAGGAAGTAGGTTGGCAAGAGCCTGGAATCGGTTACTTGTGATGACAGTTGAAAACAAGCAATGTATTCAATAGTCATTGTAAAGAAGGCTTGATAAGGACTTATTTACTAGTGGAATATGGAGGTCTTGGTAAAGAAGTAGACCAAGAACTTGTGTTAGCTTCTGTCACCATAACAAAATTCCTGAGATAATGAACTTATAAGTAGGAAAGGTTTGTTTGTTCACTTTTTTGTTTATTTATTGCAGTGCTGTGAGGTTTAACTCAGAGCCTTGCATATGCTAGGAAATTTGTCTACCACTGAGTTACATCCCCACCACTCTTTTTAATTTTTTTTTCTTTTTTAAATTTTGAAAAAGAGTCTCACTAAATTACTCAGAGAATGGGGTTTAGCTTGGTTGGTAGAGTGCTGCTCCATACTCTCTGAGGCCCTGCGTTCAATCCCCAGCACCACAAAAATGGGAGAAGGATGTGGCAATCCACTCCTAGAGCAATCCCGAAGCAGTCAGCCATTGAAAACCCAATGAGGGTCACTGTGAGTTGGACCCAACTAGAAGGCCCGTAACAACAACAAGTTACTCAGTCTCCCCATGGCCTCAAACTCATGATCTTTCTGCCTCAGCCTCCCGAGACCCTGGGATTATAAGCATGTGATATGGCACCCAGCTAGAAAGGTTCATTTTTATTCACAGTTTTGGAGATTCTAGTCTACGATCTATTGATCACAATGGAAATGTGGTAGAGCAAAATTTTTCACCTTGTCAAGAGTTAGGGTACAAAAGAGAGAGGAAAGGGTCAGGGCCCCACAGTCCCCTTTGTAGTAATGTGCCCAGTGACATAAGGACTCCTATGAAGTCCCATCTCTTAAAAGTTATACCACCTCCCAATAGGGCCATCTTGGGGACCCTGCCTTTAATACATGGGCCTTTGGGGGCCACTTAACCTCCAAACTAAAGAAGACTCGGAGGTCTTAAATCTGGGAAGTTGGGCAGATATGTTGTCCTGGCAGTGATAGGGAGAAAGGTATAAGAACAAGTTGTTGTTAAAGATATCTGGTGGAAGCCTTCTTGAGTTTCTGTCAGTTTTTTAGGAAGACTTTTGCATTGGAAGTGTGCTTTGTATTCCAAGTAA
Organism: Pedetes capensis; assembly: GCA_007922755.1. Taxonomy (NCBI): domain Eukaryota; kingdom Metazoa; phylum Chordata; class Mammalia; order Rodentia; family Pedetidae; genus Pedetes; species Pedetes capensis. The sequence goes on from VMDO01017755.1 coordinate 5,355, forward strand.
GGTACACTGTCTGGGCACAGTGAAATAGCAAGGAGGGGGTGTAGCCAGAGAATGGAAGTGTTAATAAAGCATTTTCCAGTATAACTGTTATTTGCAATGGCTGGATCACTATTGCATATCTTTCAAGCCCCTTAATCAGATTCAGCAAACAAGAAGTTAAGCTTCACAAATGATAAGGTCTATTTAAACCTTTTGGGGCAATAACCTAGTTGTCTTTCCAAGAGATGTAGTCTCCTGAAGAGCTTGGCTTAACCTTTTGTCTGATGATTACAATTGCAATACATTTAAAATCAAGATAAGGAACTTCATCTTTATTGCAGGAACTCAATTGGAAAGCATTTCTGAGATCAGCAAACTCTGATGTCAGAAATCCCATTTGAATTTCTCTGATCTCAGTTGAATGACTTAACTGATGTCAATGGACTTTGCATTAGTGGGTGGTTTGTTTTATTCTGTTTCAATGAGGCAGTAGCAAAAGTAACTGCTTTGCTACTCAGTATGAAGTAAGCTGTTGGAAAAGTGTCACCACTCTTAGGGGCAGTGTTCCAGCATCCATCCCAAGGAAGCAGAGGGCACAAGTTAACTGAGCATGTGGTACCAATAGAGAAGAATATGATAATGTTGCTGAGCAGCTGGGTGCCTCTTAAATTCTTCGTCTCCTTAATAAAAGAATTTAAAAACAATAGGTCCAGAAAGGAACACCTAGGATAATTTATTTAGAATCAGAAAAGAGAAGAGTGCCCTGAGTGCCAGAGCAAACAGACTGGGGAGTAGGCTAATGTGGGAGAAGGAAGATGGAAAAAAGAAAAGGAGAGAAAAAGTTACTTATTATTTTTTTTTTGAGATAGAAATGAGAAAGTGGGCAGGTCTATCAGTGAAAATCTGTAAACAGCTGCATTTACACTTCTGAATTAGAGGTCAGGAAGCCTGCGGGTTCAGCAATGAGGCTGTAGATGAGTGTAAACTTTTGTGGACACCATTTGTGAAGAACTGTGGACAAGAGCAAACACTATGGATACTGCAGACACTACATCAAGGGGTGGAACTTTTGGAGTTTTTAAGTTGTCGTTGTTGTTAGGTGCCATCAAATTGACGTCCAACTCATAGCAACTCTGTGTACAACAGATGAAATACTATTGTCAGTCTTTCTCTGCTAGGGTTTTCAATTGCTGATTGTTTTTTGGGAGTGGGTTGCTGGATCCTTTTCTGAAGCCTGCAGCACCTGGTGTTCCCACATGGTCTCCCATCCAAATACTAACCAGGCCCAACCCTGCTTAGCTTCCCCGATCTGACAGGATAGGATGCCACAGTAGTATGGCTGCAGGCTTTAAGGCATTAAAGGGACAGACATCCCTTCCCTCTTTTTGATCTTCTCTTCAGGCATGTCAGTTTTCTCTCACCTTGTGTCTTAGGCTGGCCTTCTTGGGCTGTAAAACAGGTTTTCCTCTTTATGGAAGGAGGAGTCTTGCTCCTCCATGTTAGCCCAGACATGGAGGCACCTATTTTCTTCCTATATAAAAATATGTTAATGGCCATGATCAAGCCACTTGTAAAACATCTCACTGGCTACAGATCAGGCCATTTGTATGGGGGATATTATCTACTAGCAGTTGTGCTATTGGCAAAGGACATTATCCACCAAGAAAGTACTGACCTTAGATCAAGCTATTTGTCTCAGAGGAAGCTTATATTGATACTCATGTCTCAAAAGGTGCCTGCAAAGCAGATGGCTGCAGAGGGACCCTTTCTTCCCTTTCTTCCTGTCTAGCATCCCCTGTGAGTAACAGGAAAGAAACTGAGTCCTTTAGAAAGAAGTAGGCTTGGAAGAGAAGAAGAGTAAACAGTAACTATACTGGGGACAAGATGGATTTGGGTGAGCAGGGAGGAAGACAAGAATACAAGATTATGCTAATAACTAAAGCATATGTTAAATGGGCTCCACAGTGTTTTCCAAATAGCTTTGGTTTTTTAAAAAATTTTCTTGAGTGGAATAGTTTCACCTTATAGACCTTTGACTCCTCCATTCAAGATTTATAAGGCACCTTTTGCCTTACCATCTTAGTGTTTACACACAATTTATCTTTTTAATTGAGAGATTCTTCCAATCCCAGTGAAGTAGTGGGCCAATTGCACATTGCCGATGAGGGCACTGAGAGACATGGAAAGGTTACCTGACTTGCTCAGAGCCATTCATCGATAGATGGCAGAACTTAAACTCAGGACATTCTGAAGAATGTTTCTGAAAAACTTATAAAGAAGAGTTTAACTTTATAGATAATTAAGCTCAATTCATGTCTTCTGTTTTTTTTTATTTTTTTATTTTTTATTTTTTTACTGGTTGAACCCAGGGCCTTGAGCTTGCATGCTTTGCAAGTGCTGTACCACTGAGCTGTACCCTCAGCCCATATTTTTACTTCTTGAGATAGGGTCTCACTAAATTATGCAGATTGCCTCTGGTCTCTAACTTGCGATCTTCCTGCCTCTGCCTCCTGAGTCACTGGGATTATGGGTGTGTGCCACTACACCCAGTGTCCTGTGCATTTTTGTAAGAGTTCATTTTTTTGTAAGAGAGTTTCTGGCTTACAGAAAGACAAACCTTAAATTGTTGCAATGTGTTTTCAAACAGAAGTATATCTTAACCTTTATTAATATTTAATTTGTGTGATCACATCTTGCTTAACAGTCTCCTACTCCCCAAAATACACAAATGAAATAAACACCCTCTTGCAAGCACAAAAACTGCTGAAGGGATAGTTGAGTCTGTGGGCCAATAAGCTGCTTAGCACAGATTCTACAGCTTAGACTACATTCAGAGTATTGTATTCAGGTAAAAACCATAGATTTAAGGCTGGAATTGACTGACTAGAGTGTGTCTATAATAGGCAATTGGGACAATATGTTTCTGGAAAGCCATGTCTCAACAGTAACAATTAAAAGAAGTGGGTATGTTGACTCTGGTGAGGTGAATAGGAAAGGGAAGCAGAGAAATTGTTTTCAGATATTTGAAAGACTCTCATAGAAAGGGGAGTGGCATAGTTTTGACTTGTTCCAGAAGATAAAATTAGGCAAAACTGAAAAAGAGGCAGATTTTGGCTTAAAATAAAGATTTTGCTAACAATTAGAACATTTTAACAACATAATGGGCTGCCTTGTTAGTTCAGGAAAATGGACAGGAACTCTTAATTGAACACCTTGAATTATGTAGGCACTGAGCCACTGGCACTATAAAACAGCAAAAAGAACAGATGAAATTAAAGAGCCTGGCATGCTGTAGGTACGCAGTTACCATTCATTAGTTCTCAACTCTCAGTGATTATATATGACTCTTCCATTTTTTTTGAAGAGTAATATACTTCCTTAGCAGATGCTCTGTGCTATTTGACTTCAAAATATAGATTGTAACATATTCTAACCTTCCAGTGATAGGTTTAGTGAGGAGTTGGGGAGTAGCTGAATGTACTTCTGAACTTATCACTTTAACCAAAAATCTCTTATTTGTGATATTTTTATTTAGGTTGTATCCAACAAGGATTTGAAAAGTTTTACTAAGGTTTGGAACAGAAAATATTGGCATGGTTCCTAAACATGCTACTTATCCCTATTTTTTTTAAAACTTCATTTATTTGATCTTGAATACTTATTACATTAGAGTCTCTGGTTGAAATGCTAAGATGCTTGAGTGCTTTCTCTGAGGAGGGATAAAGTTATTAATCACCATCTCAGCTCTTAGATTTTTATCTTGACCAGAGAGAGCTACTATTTTACTAATATCTCTTTACTAAGATTTGCTTGCTAGATTATGTAAAGGGAAGCATTTTGAGCTACCCTCTGAGCTACTGTGGGCTTATCCTACATCTAAGTCTCATATCACCCTTACTTACACTGTGTCTTATTCTTTCCTTCCTAAGATGTATATATTCATGATTAATTTCTGCCACACTCCTCACCTCAAAATGCTAACACAAAACCAAGAAACCTAGATTTTATACTTTACCTAATAATATTATCTGCTACTAATTTATTTAACCATGTTTTCTGTTTCCTTTTATAAAACAAAAATATTACATTAAAGCAATACTGGGGTTTGATCCCCAGCACCACAAAAATGGGAGAAGGATGTGGCAATTCACTGCCCAAAATAATCCTGAAACAATCAGCCATAGAAAACTCTATGAGGGTCACTATGAGTTGGACCTGACTTGATGGCACCTAACAACAACAACAACAACAACAACAACAACAACAACAACAAATTAGTGAGGAAATAGTCAGTCCTCTGACATTTGACATTTTGGGGCTGGGTTTTAGCTCAGTTGGTAGAGTGCCACTCTGTACTCTCTGAGGACCCAGGTTTGTTTCCCAGCACTGCAAAAATGGGAGAAGGACATGGGAGCCCGCTCCCAAAACAACCCCCTGCAAAATCAGCCATTGACAACCCTATGAGGTTATGAGTTGGACCAACTTGATGGCACCTAATAATAAAATATAGCTTTAGTTGATATTCATAATTTTCATATCCACATACAGCTGTATTATTCTCTTTTAATGTTTATTGAAAGATTTTTCTACATAAATATGCATTCAAGTTAAATTCAATATTACTACCAAATGATAGTCCACTATCTTCACCATAAGTTAGTAAAGCATCAATGCAAGAAAAGAAATAACTGCTAAAGACCTAGAGCCTGAGGCTTTCTTTGTTTTTCTCCTAGAAAAAGAAAATGGCAGAAATAAGTTATAGATAGAAACAAACCACTCAGACTTCCTTATTGATGTAATCAGAAGGAAGAACTTTCATGCAATGTGATTCAGTGCTATTTAACTTTCAATGTATCTGAAAATCACTTTATATATCTTTCTTTTGGAAGCATAAGACTCAGTTGTGTGTGATAACCTATACATGGTCTTTACTTTTAGAGACCATGATCTGGCAATCTAATTTATAATGAGGTTCTAAGAGCTGGTGATTTTTCATGTTATGTTTTCTGCATGGGTTTTGAGTTTCAGGGAATTCTACTGACATAGGTATGTATTTTTGGTTAGTGGCATTTCTAGCAATTGCTAATTTTAGTTTTTAAGTAATTTCCTAATGAGATATTCTAGTCCTCAGGATATATTTTGTAGAAATATTATTTTGTAAAAGAGAAAAAATAACTTTGGTGTCTGATAAATCCTACTTGTTTGACTTGAAGAAATTCCTTAACTTTTACAGCCTCAGTTTCTTATCTGGGATAATAATGTCACCACCTCAGAGGGGCCAAATGTAATTATAAAATGGAAATAATCTACCATCATGGCTGACTTATAATAGCAGATCAAAAATATATTTCTTTCCCTGATTTTGAAATAAAAATTTTTCTGGAAAAGTATATATCCACTGGACTTCTGCTTTTAGCCAATCTGGTATCATGAAGAATGTGAAATTGGTTCTGTGAGACTTTAGATATGTACTGTAGTGTTGTAGTTAGGTATATGGATTCCAGTGTCAGTGGCATGTTTTGAGTTCTCACAAGCCAAATCAGCTTGGGGAAGCTGTTTAATTTGTGTGTGCCTGTTTTTCCACTGAAAACAAGTATATTAAGCAACTGCTTTTGAGACTGTAATGCACATTAAATGTGTTACTACAAGTGATAAGAACATTAAATGTCATATAGTGAAGACTTCCTAAGTGTTTAGTGATTAAAGCCTCTAATGATGTTTTAAAAATAAAATAATTTTCAGAGAAAATAATTCCAAAAACTATATTGTTGAATTTTATTTCCAGTGGACAAATGAAAGTTTCTTTAAAATTATAATCTTGGACCATTAATTAAAAAGCAAAAGAGCCCCATAACATTTAAATAAAACTTTGCACTGAAGAAACTTCTGTGTACCAATGCTTACCATACAGGCATACATTATAAAAGGGTTAATTTATACATGTTTTTAAGTGCTACTTTAATTAAGTTTTAAGAATATCACTGAATGTCGTGCCACATGCCTGCAATTCCACTACTGCAGAGGCTGGGGCAGGAAGGATGCCAATTAGAGACTAACCTATTCTGCATAGCAAAATCCTGTCTCACGAAGCCAAGGAATGTAGCTAGGTAGAGTGCTTGCCTAGCATGGGCCAAGCCCTGGGTTTGACTATCAACATAAATAAAACAAAACAACAACAACAAAAAAACCACATTTTATTTTCCATACCATTCTCTTAAGCTTTGCTTATGTACTTATATAAGAGAGTGTATTATGTAATTGAAACCATTAATCTTTTTAATTGTATTAAATAGAATGGTAGCATTGTCAGTAGTTTGCTTGCATTTCATTACATATTCAACTAAAAACATATTTAAGATGATTCATATGTCCTTATTCCCTTTGTTCACCAAGTAGATGATGGGGCTAAAAACTAATTAATTGTTGTTAGGTGCCATTGAGTCAGTGTCCGACTCATTGTCCGACTCATTGTGACCCTGCGTACAACAGGCAAAACTCTGCTGTCATGCTTTGTTGCTATTCATAGGGTTTTCAATGGTGGATTGATTTTTGGGAGTGATTTGCTGGGTCCTTCTCCCAAGCCTACAGTAGTTGGCATTCCAAGGCAGTCTGCCATCCAAGTACTAACCGGCCCGAACCTGCTTAGCTTCCAGATCTGATGGGATCCCAGGCCACAGTGCTAAGGCTGCAGTCTTATCTAATTAATAGATGACAAAAACATTAAGAGAAAACTTTTATCCTAATAAGAAATCAGATGGGCTATCTGTTAAATTCTCATTTATACATGCTAATTTGTAAAGAATTCAATAAGGATGGATTATTGTTTGTAATTCTTAGCATAGTGACCTTGAAAGATTTAATTTTTGTCTGATTTTTTTTCAAGTAAGCAAAAAGCATGGACAGTTTGAGATTTATTGGTAGCTCAAGTCTCTAACATTAAATATATTTTTGTTTTATCATTACAGAAAAGACAAAAAGATGACAAAGTGTAGAAAAAAGTAGATAAAGGGTAAAAAATAGAAGAGGAAAAGACAGAAAAGGGAAAGACAAGGAGGAACAAGGGAAAGAGACCCACGAAAGGAGGCAAGCCCATAGGCAGAGAGGACATAAGAACCACTCACAATGGTTTTCCGTGGTTTCTTTCAAGGGGAAGGCATTATTAGGAAGCAATAGAGATTCAGCAGGCTTTAACACCCATGTGCCTCTGTGTTTCTGTGTCTCATATATCAGAGTTTTTTAAATATGATTTTATTTGAAAAAAGGAACTCTGCAGCTAAAATTTACAAATTTCTAAAGTCATTGTCACCTGCTCCCAGCTGATGGGTGGTGTTCTCTGAGTTTTCTGGGTAGATATAGGAAAATTTTTCTAGTCACCCAGGACAGCATTTATTATAATCACTGGAGGCAGATCTGTACTGTAGTGCACTTTGGTGTACACTTAGAATTTTGGGACACAGTCAACCCATACTAATCTTGAGCAATGTGTAATAAAGAATGTATCCACTCTTTGTTTTGTTGAAAACTCTCAGGACTACAAAACAAATTACCCACATATAATGTTATTTTTTGCTGGGATTAGCTCAGTTGGTAGAGTGCTGTGCTGCAGTCTCTGAGATCCTGAGTTCAATTCCCAGCACCACAAAAATGGGAGAAGGGCCTGGCAATCCACTCCCAAGGCAATCCCGAAACAGTCAGCTGTTGAAAACCCTATGAGGGTCGCTATGAGTTGGACACCGACTCAACAGCACCTAACAACAACAACAACGTTATTTTGGATTTTTCCTTCCTATAAAAGATCATGGGGAAAATTGAAAAGTAAGGTACTGGGATCAACATTTAATATTCCTTTACCAAAGCAGGATGACATCATCCTATAGGTTACTGGTCAGAATCAAGCTCTGATATTCACACTGACATCTTGGTTAAGACTAGTATTTTGATAGCTTCATACTACTAAAACATAAAACTATGGCTATGTCTTAATTCAAGTGTGTCTTTTGACTATGAGAATATCATCTTGTTGTTAGGTGCGATCGAGTCATGTCTGACTCATAGTAACCCTCATAGGATTTTCAATGGCTGATTGTTTGGGGACTATTTTTTTTGGGGGGGTGAATTGCCCCATCCTTTTCTCATTTTTCTGGTGCTGAGGATCAAACCTGGGTCATCAGAAAGTGAGAAGCAGCACTCTTCCTACTGAGATAAACCCTAACCCTAAGAATATCATAGGATACAGAAGAAATTATATGACTCTTTTAATGTAAACATGTTTAATAAGCTAAAAATTTCAATCACCATGGAAGAGGGTTTCATGCAATGCATGATCCTGTCATCTTTTAGATGGAAAATGCAAATGAAAGTTTACCTTAACCAAAACCGCAAACAAAGTCAATGAACACTTTGTTTTTAGATTCTGTGGAGTTGAGTCCAACTCAGAGTGACCCTATATTCCACAGAATGAAACACTCTCCAACACTGTGCCACAATGAACATTTTAGTCATTACTATTTTCTGTTTATCAAAATATATGGCAAATTTTCCATTTTAACTTTGTCTCAAATATGAATTATCTGTACACAGAACTAAACATTTTTTCCTTTTAAATGTTTCTAAAAGGATATATTACATTTGTTGCAAACAGATATGGATAATTTAAAGAGAATTATGAAGTATACTAATTTAAGTTATTACCTAAAATGTATAGAATCATACTGATAAAAATTCTTACTTGTTTTCAAAGCCAGTAAAAATATGCCATAAGGACATATACTCCAAATTAGGTTAACTTTGAACAGTAGATCCTATATGGTGCTATTCATTGTGTCAGCTGTATTAACATGAATAGAATCCATTCTTTGACAGTGCAATGGATGGAAGAGAAATCAGTCAGATTATTACAATGTGACACAATATTAATCAGACAAAAGTGTGAACAAAATATCTAGGAAGAATGACATGAGTGAGGAAGAATCCAAAAATTTGAACATAGATAGAAAGGAGGTGGTGCAGTAGGTTAGACATCATATTTCTAGAACAAAGGAAACCATGCTTTGTTTAACTGCTTTTGGTTTATTAATTCTTTTGAAATTTCAGGAACCATTCAGAGAGGGAAACGGAGCAATGCTTTGCCTTTAAGTAACATAATTCAGTTCTGTTTTGCATTGTACAGATCAGACAACATGTAATTTAATATTATACTCTAGCAAAATATAAAATTTATTTACAAGATTACAGAGAATTTACATTTCACAGGCTTTTAACTTTCATAATTTTGCTTTAAAATCATTTTTTCCATTATTGAGGCTCTGTTTAGGGAAGGGCTTTACCACTGAGATGTACCCCAACCCCTCTCTTTTTCATTGTTGAGAAGGGTCTTGTTAATTGTGCAGGCTGCCTCTGGTCTTAAAATTACGTTCATCCTGCCTCGGCCTCTTGAATAACTGAGATTATGAGTGTGCACCATGATGTCTAGTTGTAAATCATGATTAATAATTATTTTCAAATGGAAATTGTTTTTCACTTAAAAACTAAAAAAGAAACATTGTAAAACAAAACAAAATTTAAATAATCAAACACTAGTTAACAAAAAAGGACAATCTTTTCTCCCACTCTAACCACCCAAACTATGCAACTCAGAAATATTTTGGAAATTTGGCATATATTCTTTCAGAATTATTTTTACCTTTGTATTACAAAAGAGAGAAACAGATTGATAAAAATTCAGATATGCTGTAATTCTAAAACGTGTGCAAGGGTTTGCAGACTTGTAAGCAAAAAAGGATGTAAAACAGCTCATTAATATTTTATATCAATTGCATATTTAAAAGATAAATATTGAATATAATAGTTTAATTAACCACACAATGTTTTAAAAAGAATATATATAAATATAAGGGAAAAAAAAGGAGAAACCCTCCCTTTGTAAAGCAAATCTTTTTTTTTTTTTTTTTAATATTGAGAATTACCCCTGGAGGTAATTGGTATCTATTAGAGATGAAAATAACCAAAGAAATTAAAAGAAACACCATGTTTTGTCACTAATTTCATATAGCTTAGTACTTTGTCCATCAAGAAGACTGGAAGTCTTTGATCCACAAAGAAAAGTTATATTGCATTACTTTAAAGAAAATTTTGTCTTTTCTATTTTAAAAATAGTATGAATAAAAGTTTGTTTCTTGAGCCAAGTGCAAAGCATATTTCAGTGTAGTCATATGTAACTTGTTATCAGAATTTAAAAATTTTTAATTATATTTAACTGATACATAAAAACAAAAATTATGTACATTAAAGCAGTACCACATGTACATATATACATAGTATGTAGTGTTTAAATCAGGTTAAATGTTTTTCTTCAAACATTTATGATTTCTTTATGGTGAAAACTTTTAAAACCCTTTTTCCAATAGTACATTATTGTTATCTAAAGTCACCCTGGGCTGGGATTTAGCTCAGTGGGTAGAGGGCTGCGCTGCAGTCTCTGAGGCCCCGAGTTCAATTCCCAGCACCGCAAAAATGGGAGAAGGACCTGGCAATCCACTTCCAAGGCAATCCCAAAACAGTCAGCCATTGAAAACCCTATGAGGGTTGCTATAAGTTGGATACTGACTTGACAGCACCTAACAACAACAAAGTCACCCTACTATACAAAAAATAGCACACTGGAACTTCTTGTTCCTACCTATAACTTGGTCTTTCTCACCCAATAATTTTATTTTCACTGCCTCCCATGTGCTGCACACTAGAATGCTCTTTTCTTTTTCATTTTTTAAAATTTCATTTTATACATTCCTTTTCTGTCTATTCCTACCATTAATGCAAGGTCATAAATTAGCATTCCATATGTAAGTTTCATATGTGGAAAAGTGCTGATTTCCTAATAGGCTCACCAGTAAAGGACTGGTCCCTTGGCTCTATAACCAAATCTAGATAAACAAATAGTGATTAAAAATTGACTAACCCACACATCTCCTACACAACACTAGAATGTCAGCAGATTCTGAAATAAGTTGATTAGCATTGTAAATGTGTCTCCTTTACCTGTGGTTTATAGTAAGCAGAATAAACAAAAACCTGAATCTCCTGAGAATAGCAACCCTCCAGAACTCTGCTGTAATGGCTCCTAAGGACTTAAAACCTAGTTATGTAAATGCTTACATGCTGCTTTGCGTTTGTTCAAGCTTACCTTTTTCTGTAAAATCTTTCTTTATACGTATATAAGCAAATTATTTCTTATTCCTTTGATCCCTATCACTCCCAGTATTCATTTCCATTTCATTTATTATACCATATTGCAATTACATATTTACATGTTTATTCCCTTGTGTTTCAAGATTGTAAATTACGACGTATTTTTTTTTATCATTCATCTTAGCATCATGCCTGGCACATGATGGGCTTTTTGTGATTTGTGAAATAGCTATGTTAAAAGAGCAATCCTATAAATATTTATATGGGCACACTGTAAGGGTTTAACCTATCAATGAGAATAATAGAATTAAAACTAAACCTTCCTTTCAGTTTATAAGAGCAAGAAAAGTACTATTTGTCTCTTGCATCAAGTATAATCATAAGGGAGAATAATTTGTCTTTAAATATTATAGGAGCATCTTAGTTTTAGTATTAGAAATGGAAATGGGCTTTGTTCTCTTTCCTCCACCCTCCTGCACATCACCTTATCCTCCCACTTTTCAGTGCTACTTTCTTTTGTAGTAAATGCTGATACCTATAATTGAAGCCAGGTTAAGGTCCATTGATGTAACAAATCTGAGGTAAAAATAGCTATCCTATCAATTACATTGATTATAGGTAGTCAGTTTATCCTCAGGCTGCGCGCGCGCGCACACACACACACACACACACATACACACTCACCACTTACTCGTGTTCACATACACACAACCTTGCATATAGCAAGACAGTAATGTATTTTCAATCTGCTCATTACAGATATAGGTAGGAAATGATGCCTGCATGTGCACACACACACACCAAGTCAAAACAGAAAAGAAAGTATTCTAGTAAGTAAAGACTATAAGATAAAATTGATATGATTCCTTGCCAACAATTCACTTTAAAATGGAAATAATCATCCAGTCTCAACTGGACAGCTGTTTCAAAGCTATAGCATATCTATGATTCATCTTCTCACCTACATGCATAGATTCACTAGAGGTGGATAGCTATGTGATCACTGTTATCTTTAAAACAGAATGAACATACTGCAGATATCTCACCAACTGTAGATAACCCTTCTAATCCCTGCCAGCCTAATGCACATAATGTTATGGTAGTAAACATGCACACCCTGACAGAGAGAGAGAGAGAGGGGGGGGGGGAGAAATGAACTTAGTGAATGCAGTTAGGTAACATATCCTAAGAGGGAAAAAAAATCCTTAAACAAAGCTACATAGAGCTGCCTTCAGAAATAGTAGAATTCTGAATTGGCATTGCCCTAGAGGCAAAACTAATGCGTTCAGATAACGTGAGGTTTGTAGGAAAGCATAGCATGTTTTTCTGCCTCGGGAGGAGTCATTTCCTATCTATGGCTGTAACATGTAGATTAGAAATATGCTATTAATTGTATCTTGCTACCAAAGCCACCAAATTAAAAAAAAAACTACAGTAAAGCATACCAAACTATTGGTAGTTCAAAAGGTACAATAGTTCCAATGCACTGGAAGTATTATACATGGAGAAATGGAGGCGAGTTGTTACTTTACTACTTAGGAGAAAGTCTTGGTGTAGATAGATAGATAGATAGGTAGATAGATAGATATTGTCATTGGTAGGTGCCTTTGAGTCCTTTCTGATTCATCATGACCCTATGTACAACAAAGCACTCCTTTACACTATGCCGTGTCCAGCTCTACTGTCAGTACTTCTGTGCTATTCACACAATTTTCAGTGGCTGTTTGTTTTGGGAGTGAGCTGTTGGATCCTTCTTCCAAGTCTGCAGCATCAGTATTCCTAGGTGGACTCCCATCAAAGCACTAACCAGGCCTGACCCTGCTTAGCTTCCTAGATCAGAAAGGTTTGGATGACAGGGGGGTATGACTGTGGGTAGAGAGATGTTGTTGTTGTTAGGTCCATCAAGTCTGTGTCTGACTCATAACAACCCTGTGTACAACAGGAGAAACAGTATTGTTAGTGCTTCTCTGCTATTCATAGGGTTTCAATGGCTAATTGATTTTTGGGAGTGGATTGCCAGGACCTTCTCCCATAGTAGGTAGGTAAGTAGGTAGGTAGGTAGGTAGGTAGGTAGGTAGGTAGGTAGGTAGGTAGGTAGATAGAAATATGCATATGGTTTTTTATTTTTGTTTTTGACAGCTCTGGAGATCAAACTCTGAGACTCACACGTTAGGCAAGTGTTCTATCACTGAGTGGCACCCTCAGCCCCTTTTATAATTTTTTTTATTTTGAGATAGAGTCTCACTAAATTGTGCAGGATGCCTGTAGCCCTGAACTTATGACCCTCTGACCTCAGCCTCCAGAGTATCTGGGATTTCAGATGTGTGCCACTGCACCTAACTTGATAAATACTTTTATTATTATAAATTTCTTATAACTAGGTAATATGTAACTTATTTGTTGTTAGATGCTACTGAGTCAGTTCCAACTCATAGTGACTCTATGTACAACAGAACAAAACATTCCCTGACACTGTGCAGGTACACAATCTTTTTTATTTTTAAGTCCATTGTTGCTGCCACAGTGTCAGTCCATCTGGTTGAGGATTGTCCTTTTTTCATTGACCCAGCACTCTCTCAAACATGATGTCCTTCTCCAGGGGTTGGTCCCTCCTGACAACACCTGATGCCGTCTAGCCATTCTTGCTTCCAAGGAACACTTTGGTTGCACTTCTTCTAGGACAGATATGTTGGGTTTTTTTAGGCAGTTCATGGTATATTCAATATTTGTCTCCAGCACCATAATTCAAAAGCATCAGTTCTTCTCCTGTGTTCTTTATTCAGTATCCAGCTTTCACAACTATATGATGCAACTGACAATACCATGGCATGAGTCAGGCTCACCTTTGTCTTCAATGTGACATCTTTACTTTTTACCACTTTAAAGAGGTCTTTTTTAACTCCTTTTTCCAATGCAATGTGTCTTTTGATTTCTTGACTGCTGCTTCTGTGGGTGTTGATTGTACAACCAAGTAAAGTAAAACTTTGGACAACTTCAATCTTTCCTGCACTTATTATGAAGTTGCTTACTGACTGAGATGTAAGACTTTTAGTTCTCTTGATGTTGAGCAGCAGTCCATGCTGATGGCTGTATTCTCTGATCTTCATCAGTAAATGTTTCAAATCCTCTTCACTTTCAAAAAGCAGTTGTGTCATCTGCATAATATGGGTTGTTAATGAGTCTTCCTCTAAACCTGATATCACATTCTTCTTTAAAAAGTGAGCTTCTTGGATTATTTGCTCAGCATAGAATTTAAAGACCATATTTTATTCCTTGAATATCTGACTACCTTAGCTAATCTTCACAATTTAGTCACTTTCTTTCATCAGACTCTTTATCACTATTCAATGAGGGACCTAGGCCGTTGTTCAAATCAATTCTGTTACATAGAGACATAAAATGTATTGTTTTCCAGGAATGATCTCTTCCTCCTCCTCTTCATCCACCTCCTCGTCCTCGTCCTCCTCCCCCTCCTCATCTTCTTTTTCTCTTCCTTGACTTTTTTTCCCCCATGGTACTAAAGTCTGAACCCAGGGCCTTGCACATATTTTGCAAGCACTCTACCACTGAGCTGTACCCACATCCCCCTTTTTATTTTTTATCTTGAGACACAGTCTTGCTAAGTTATGCTGGTTTCCTATGGCCTCAAACCTGCATCCTCCTGCCTCTGCCTCCTGAGCCCTGGAATTACAGATGTGAGCCACTGCACCTGACAATTTCTTGGCTTTTTGACATAGGATCTCATTATATAGTATAGGTGGGCCTCAACCTCGCTATGTAGTCTGGGCTAGCCTCAAACTCCAATCTTCCTGCCTCCATTTTTGTAGGGCTGCTGAAATGATCTTATTCTGTATCGCCCTTCTTCAAGTCCTGGAGTCTTAGTAGAGTTTCTGGTCTCAACTCAAATGTCACATCTTCATAGCAATATCCCATGCCTTCATCAATGTTAATAATATACTTTTCCTCTTTCCCTTCCACATCATCCAGTGCATACTATTTTAGCAATGATCAAATTATGGCTTTTGATATTCCTGCTTGTCCCTCTTCCCCAACCCCATTCTTTACACTGTGATTTTCCTGTGGTAGCAACATTTATGGTTCCTCACTGTAATCACCAGTATTTATCCCAGTGCCTTATTAGTAGGTACTGAGTAAGCATTTGTTGAATCTGAGACCACAGTAAGCCCCTACTTTTACTTTACTTTGAAGAAAAAAATAGTTGATTAAGCTTTGCTTTCATCACTGA
Source organism: Pedetes capensis (assembly GCA_007922755.1). Lineage (NCBI taxonomy): Eukaryota > Metazoa > Chordata > Mammalia > Rodentia > Pedetidae > Pedetes > Pedetes capensis. The sequence goes on from VMDO01017755.1 coordinate 20,767, forward strand.
GATGAGAACATCTAATGGCTGCTAAATGATAACATATGTTGTTGTTATGGTTAGGTGGCATCAAGTCGGTGTGCTATACATAGTGGCCCTACATACAACAGGCAAAAAACTATTGTTACTGCTTCTCTGCTATTCATAGGATTTTCAATTGCTGACATTTTGGGGAGTGGGTTGCTGGGTCCTTTTCCCAAGGCTATAGCACCTGGTGTTCCCAGGTGGTCTCCCATCCAAGAACTAACCAGGCCCCATCCTGTTTAGCTTCTGAGATCTGACAGGATCTAATACCACAGTTCTCTTAGGATGTCCTGGATGTCCTGTAGTTACAATGCGTTTTCTTCTCTTTCTTTCTTTTTTGTTTTCTATTTCAGTTTTCAGTTTGTCGCTTGACTTGCATAAAGGCTACACTGCTTACAATCTAGTGAAACTTTAAAATCTAGGATTTTTCTAAACATTTCTTTTATAAATTTTCCTTTTCTATACCATTTTGTTAACTGACCTCTTAAATGCTTTCTCTTCAGTAATGTCCTAACCCAAATTTCTCTGAACTGTAACTCTTTTCCCTTTTCTAAATTATTTTTTCAAGCTATGACATCATTAGTTATTGGAGTCTTTCTTCTCTTTGTGCATTTCAAACTTTGTCAAAATATTACGATGTGAAAATAGTTTCTGGTTTGTCATTGTGAAATTCTGCCCATCTGATATAGAGCTTACTTTCTTTAGAGAAATTTAGTCACAAATGTTCTGCGTTTTGACATTTACACTGATTCAACTTAAATCTGCATTCGTAGTTTAGTCACAAGCTTTTGTCTCTTTTCTTTGGTTTGTATTAGAAAATAATTAATATTCAGTTGCTATTTATAACTTTCTTATACTTAGTTCCAAAGCATTTATATAACTTGGATGCTTTCTCTAAGCTCTATGCCATCTTTGGAGATTTTATTAGAATCCTAGAACTTTCTGAAATGTACCCATCAAAAATTATCACCTCTATTATGAATTCTTTAGAAATGGATCTCAGGAGAAAGGATGGCATATAGCAAATCAGCCAGGAACAAATTTAATAAAATCAGGATAATAAGTGAGGGAATAACACACAAACAATGTTTTGATAACTACATGCCTCCAGTGCATAGAGTAACACAAAGCCAAATGCCAATTGCTTTCAGAACCTTAAAAAAAAAATCTCAAATTAGAATTTGGGAAATGCCTGGTGACTTTTTTTCTCAGACCAATTCCAATAGTGCAGCAATCAATGTGGCATATATAGGAAAGTAGAGGAGTTTTGTAGGACAAAGGCAGTCCTTCCCAAATAGCGTGCCTTTGATGTTTATGTAGAAAACAAACAAGAGACTGTACCAGAAATGTAACTATACTCGAGAATTTTCATATCACTTTAAGCCTTATTTTATGATTTGTCTTAATGAAAGAAAAATACTCAACAATGCATTTATTTCATAAACATTTAAAGTTAATGATTGACCTTTATGTTATAGCTATAGCTTCACAAACTTGGACAATTTTATTTATGGAATATGAGTCTTATTTTTCAATTGCAAATTTGTAATTAGGCCAACTTGTCTCACTGTTATGAAACAACATGATAACTTCCATTGTTTCATTTTCTGGAAATAGATATACTTTTTTTGTGATGTATAAAGTGTCTACTTTTCTCCTAGTGATCAGTGTTGGCAACTTATTGTGTAAGAGCAATGCAGTTGTGTGATAATAAGAGAAAGTACTTAGATGTTTATCTTATACTGGCCGCTGAATATATGGCACAGTTACCTCATAATTTTCATAATACTATAAAGTGAGAACTATCATTTTCACCATTTTACATATGAAAGGACTAAAATAAAATCAGGCTTGACTGAGATTTTAAAGCTTATTAGTGGCAGAGTCAAAATGGCTTATTGACTTTCACTCTTAATTTCTTTCCTATTATCCTCCCCAACATATTTTTTGAGAAATACTTGTCTCTCACTAATGAGTTACACATGCTACATGGGTTGTATGAATTTCGCTAGATTCATCTTGGATATTCCAAGTTCCATTTCTTGTTTCCTTTTCCCACAAGCATGGAGGAAAATAATTATTTCATTATTCTCATCCATAAAAAGGACAGTAATAATATCAACCTCATAGGGCTTTCATTAAGTTTAAATGACCTAATAAATTTAAAATCACTTAGTGCAGTGGTAAGTACTTGATAAGCAAAATCTAAATTGTTACACTTTTATTACTGCATAAGTTCTTCTCAGGACATAGTTTCTGTTGGGCTGTACCCTCATACATCCTGTGAGAGGGTCTATTCTGAAGTTTTGGTTCATGCTTTCTAGGATGAAATATGGGAGGATTTATATATAGAAGAGAAAAGAAAGACTACCTAGCTCTACATTTCATGACTGAACAAACTGAGAATGACCAGACATACAACCTAGAATTTGTCTCAGTAGAATATCCCTTTGTTTCTCCTATGAGTAAGTTTATTGTAAACCCAATGTCCTGAAACTATTCTTATTAAAGAGGCAGCTTCATTTGCTATATATAACCTACTCCATCGTTCAGTCAACATATATAACCTGTTATGACAGTTGCAGAGGGAATCAATGATAAAATGACCAGATTGCTATACTTGTATATTTAAATACATTTTAAAATTCTTTTCCTGAAAATAGCATGTTTTACCACAGCATCACGAATCTTTATTCCTAATCTGTGAAGACACATAAATCAGAAAATTTTAAATGATTCTTCTCTCCTCAACTTTTTGTCCCATGTGCTTTCATGAATGTAAACTTGATTATAATAAAATAAAGATAAAAACATTGTTATAAACCTGATTTTACAGTGAAAAATTTCTTTTTTAGGCTTTCAACTTTAATTTCTGAGCAGTGAGCAAGACCAGTATTAAACAAAGCAATGTAGCAACTGGTGTGTAGATAAGACTCTTTTATTTTACATGAATAGTTTATCTCTCCTGTTCTGTAATTTTAATAATGATGTATAATTCTCTAATGGTATTTAAATTGAACCACTTAACAGGTTCTTTACAAAATATGTGAAAATTATATATATGCAATGGTCATAATAAGACAGTTTTAGGAAAGACATTTGTTTCTCATAGGACAACACTAATAACACTCTACTTGTGACCTAGAGTTGTAATCGTTTTCCCAAGGTCATAGAGGTTCCTCAAATGAAGTGAATCTGGAACGACTATCACATGTGGGACCTTCATACAATTAGGAAGGCAGAAAACACTGACATGGCTGAACCTTTGCTTGCCAGTGTCCTTTTATTAATCTAAAGAGTGAGGCCACTGTTTGGAGTTCTGAGTTAATTGTTTAACACATTTTGCTTTACTTCATTAACTTTTAAAATATGCTTTGAAATTGTCTTCTTATTATAAAGTAAATTGAGTTTATTAAGAAAAAGTGGACAAAGAAAAAAATAATTTTCAAAAATCACTTATACTCTCAACTTAAATCTACTAACAGTTAATGTTTTACTTTATATTTTTTTAGTCGTTTTTTCTATATATATATAGAAATAGATTGAACATTACTTTTGGAATTCTAACAATTTTTTATCTAATCTCTTTAATACTCCTTGTCCATTCCCCCTTTCAGCCAGTCTAGTGGTCTTGAATTGAGTATAGTATCTCACCTTACAGGGGAGTGTAAATTGGTATGGAAGACATGGGTGGTAGTAAGGAGTGGAAGTTACAATATGGCAAATCCAGTTTGTACCATCTCAATTCCTGTCATCTGGTTCTATGAGTAGTAGATGAATCTGTAAGGAAAATGGAGGTGAAATGGGCCTAGCTAATTAGATTGAGTGTCCAGAAAAGGACTCTAAAAGGTCACATTTAAGCTGAAACTGGAATGACAAGAAGGGAACAGCCATATTAAAATCAGGATAATATTCCACACAGAAAGGAAGCTAGGTCTTGGGACTGGAGAGGTAGGCAAGGGTGAAATTGATTTGGGTGTGGATTTTATAAAGAGAATGTCAGAAGACCTTAGGCTATTATGTAAAGAAAGGAAAGTAATTGGATTTATGCTTTGCAAAGATAATTCTAGCTACTATGAAAAGAAAGAAGAGGAGGAGGAGTGGGTGTGGGATACTGTTTCAGTAACTGAGGGGAGAAATGGTATTGGCTTAGATTTATGAGATTGTAATTATCAATGATGTGGGAAAACATAAGCATATTTGTAAAATATTCTAGGAAACTATCTTGTTCTACCTTATTGATACTGGCCACATTTGTCATTTTTTATCTTAGATAGCTAGTTCTTTGGGTCAAATGAATAAATTAATAAATTGTGAATAGAAACAAATAAAATCTTGGGAATTTTCAGTGAGTTTTTTTTAATATTAGCAATTTCAGTTTTCTCTTATATAAAATGAGAATCTTACATTATTATATGTCTTCCAGGGTTATCTTCTGTTCTATTCACTGTATAAGGACAATAAAAGTTTAAAGAGAAATCAGAAAAGGCCTTTCAGAAAAAGTGAGCCTGCATTTGAACTTTGAGCTATCTGTTAGAAAGAATTTTTTTAAATGAACTATAATAACGAAAATAAGTTCTTCATCCTCTTGCCATTTTCCCACCAACCCCATCATGAAAAAAAAAAAAGAAGAAATCTATTACTTCAGCCTATTGGTATGATACATTAATTGATTTATTAGATTATTTGTTAAAGTTATTTAGACTTGAGTTCCTTATTTTGTCTAGGAAAAGGATGCAGTCATCCGTTTTTAGAGAATAAGTATCTATGTAAAAGCAAATTTCTGTGTACTTTGTGATTTCCAGAAAAGAAACAAACTAAAAGTGAAATCTATATTCTGATATATAAAGGAACTTGTTTGCAAGTGGGAACAGTGTGCTTCTGAAGAAATTCTTAGAAGGGGTTACTCAGCGGTTCAAAATGTTCTTCAGCTACTAGACAATTGAACTGACTGTACCACCCCAGTTCTCCTAGGGAGCTCATAAAACACTGTTACCTTCCTAAAAGACAAACTTCAGATGCTTTAAAAGTAAAATAATTTTATTTTAGCGTTTTGTTAATTACATACTATTCCAAACTCTTGCATTCCTCATCCAAGAACTTTTTTTCTTTCTTCTCTACCACATTATGGGAGAAGGACATGACAATCCATTCCCAAGGTAATACTGAAAAAAACCAGCCATTGGAAACCCTATGAAGGTCGCTATGAGTCAGACACAACTCCACCTAACCACAACAGCAGCACTACCACATTGGATTTTCTAAGACCTAGATAATTTCTTTAGGTCTGCAACTATGAAGCTATTTTCCCATTACTTCTTAAAGCGTACTAGCAATACTTGAATTTTATACATTGCTTTATTCAAACAATGTCACTTAGGGTAGCTTTGAGTATTTATAGATTAAGTATCTATTCCTGTACTTTAAATGTTGAACTTAAAAAACAATGATGTATTATTTTTGTGGTGATAAGTTTAAATTGAGAATTTTACTTTAGACTTTTTTCACAGTGTGTATTATACAAAATAGACACATTTGAGTACTATTCAGAGTGTATGGTACAAATTCACTAAATTTAACTGGAAAGTATTTTTAAATTATTAATATTTTCAGTATTTCTAATTTTAAAATCATGTTTAAGTATTTTTATATAGGTGAATAAAAGATTCTGAAAAGAGATTCCATGAACGAGATAGGAGCTTTTTATTAAAAAAAAAAAGAGGGACAAGAGTAGATTATTCCAGTCAAAACATTTCTTAATGATTTTTATGACTGTCTGGGATGTGTTCTAAAGACTAAAAGAAAATAAAAGCAGTAAGTGATTGTATTAGTTAATTTTCTCATCACTGTGACAAAATAACCAGACAAACAAGAGAGAGAAGTTTTATTTGCTCATGGTTTCGAGTGTTTCAGTCCAACATGGCAGGGAGAGCATGGTGGACCAGAACAATTCACACTATGACAGCTAGGCAATAGAGTGGAGAAGTAACAAGACCAGGCTAGAACAAGACACAGCCTCCATGAGCATGTACCCCAGTCACTATCGTCCTCCAACTAGGCCCAGAGTCCACATTTCCATCACCTCCCAATAGTTTATTCAAGTTTTGTATTCATGAATAGATTAAAACATTCATTAGATCAGAGCCCTCATGGTCTAATCCCCTGTGGAAACTTCCTCACAGACATACCCAGAGATGTGCTTTAACTAATCTCCTACACAAATTGGCAATCAAGATTAACCATCACAGTCTTCAATATATTTTCAAACACAAATGCTTGCTTAAAAGGAAGTGCTAGATGAAGGTGCCCCTGACTCATGCCATGGTATTTTCAGTTTGATCATATGGTTGTGAAAGCTTGACATTGAATAAGGGAGACAGGAGAAGAATTGATGTTTTTGAATTATGGTGGTAGAAATAAACATTGAATATACTATGGGCTGCCAAAAGAACCAACAGATCTGTCCTAGAAGAAGTGCAACTAGAGTGCTCCTTGGAAGCAAAGATGGCTAGACTGCATCTGACTATTTTGGGTATGTAGTCAAGAGGGACTAATCCCTGGAGAAGGACATCATGTTTGGGAGAATAGCAAGTCAATGAAAAAAGGAAAACCCTCCACTAGATGGATTGACACAGTGTCTGCAGCAATGGGCTTAATCATAAGATCATGTTTCTGGCACAGAATTTCGGAGGAATGTTTCCTTCTGTTATGTACAGGTTTGCTGTAAACCAGACCTGACTTGACTACACCTAACAACAATGCCTGCAGCTGTATGTAGCACTGTAGTGGCCAATCCTATCAGATCTCAGAAGCTAAGCAGGGCAGGGCCTGGTTAGTACTTGGATGAGACTGCTTAGGAACCCCAAATACTATAGGTTTGGGAGAGGGACCTGGCAACCTACTCCCAAAAATCAAACCATCATTGAAAACCCTATGAATAGCAGAGAAGCACTGACAATAGTGTTTCACCTGTTGTATGTAGGGTCTACCACAGCACTTAACAACAACAGCAACAACAACAACAAAACACTATGATGAGCTATTTTGAAATTAATCAATGAATTATTTGGATACTTAAGGCTGTTTCTCTTAGGCATTTAGATAGTTTCATGAACTATGCAGCTTTTAAATTTTTAGATCTCAAAGTTCTTCACCATGTTTCTTGCTTTCATTTTGACAATAATGTGTCTTGAAAGAGAACTGTACTAATCAGAGAGGAATGAGTACTGGACCTTGAGACTTTTAGCCCTCTCTTAGGGATTTCCAGGCAGGGTTGGATCTCATTTCTACTGTTCACTGGTTCTGTGTCATTTCCAGGGTGGCAGCACATCCAAGTCTCCCCCACATAGTGATTTTGTATGATTATCAGGACAGTTGGTATGGTACTACATATGGTGGTATACATATTAATATATCTTTTATACAGTCCTTTGCTCTTTCAAAGTATTTCTTCTTGTAGTGCTATTTAATCTTTGTAACTCATGCCTTCTTTTTATAAATATAATCAGTTCAGACCCCTTTAATGTAATTTAGAATTTCAATTTCATCCATGCCCTAATATAAACTTAGATATTGTAACAGAAAGTTTCCATTAAAGTGTTAACAATCCTTTGATATTGTTACCTCATTTGCCCTTTACATTTAAAGCACAGAGTGTAATCTGCTTGATGGCCTTTTCACTCCAAATTCTAGTTACATGGAATGGAAAAATCTCCACTTGTTACTGGCTCAGAGAAGAGAGTAGACATTTAACTATAATACAAATAAAAATAATAGTAAGAACAACAGTATCAAGTAATAATTTTGAGAGCTTAATGCTGGGCACTGTGCCTGATGCTTTATGTATATTTCAACTGACTCTCTTAACAGTTCTATGAAGTATTATTACCTCTACTAAACACAAGAAGAAATGAAGTTTAGAGAGGTTAATTGTCCACCATTTCAAATAAATGGTAAAGCTAGGATTCTAACCCTTTTCTGTTGTGAAAAATGTATCTATTACATCTTCCTTGTCCTTAAAACATATGGAACCTGTTAAGAATTTAGCACTCAAGAATGTCTAGAAGCATGATGAAAAGCAGCAAGCATGTTTTGTGGATGAGGAAAGTTAATGCAAGTGCCTAGATTGATTTAAGAATAAGAACCTTGTCTCCTGGCCTCCTGTTTAGAACTCTTTTCACTGGAGTGAAAATTTTCACCTTTCATGCTGTTTGGACTGTGTAGAGTGCTGAGCTGCTGGAAGTGTCACACAGAACCCAGCAGGGTGAGGATTGTTAATAGATTTTATTAATTTACCACACATTTGTTAAACACTTACTACATGCCAGGAACCACAATAATGTAGTGTGGAAACAAACTCTGATGAAAAAGTTATAGTTTGTGGGTGGTTAAGAGATTGGTGACATTAGTAACATTATTATAAATGGTGCTTGTTGGTTTGTATAAATCAATACATGGAGATAGTCTACTTATGGTAGTATAAATCATTTGTATTTCTGGGTTTATTTGCCTTGTGGAAATGCTCTTTTGTCTAAATCACCTAGAAAAAAATGTTGTACACTTGTCATTTAGTGAAGTGCATTTAGGTGGTAGCCTATAGAGCAGGTTTTTGTGTATGTGTGAATGCCATGAATATCTTGCTTATAGACATAGTTTCTATTTTGAGAGTTGTAGTCATAACAATTGAAAAATAATCTTTTAAAGGTACCATTTCTCTATCGCTAATGCATGGAGAGATGCATCTTTCCTAGAGAATATATATTGATATAACTAACTTGAAACAGATGTTAGAGGTAGGTGGTAACATCTCTTAACAGGCTCTGTTCCAGACTGTTGGAAACCTCCCAGTAACCAGTGCCCTTATCTTCAATGTGAGCAGTTTGGCTCTTGGAGCTCAGGAGTTGTCTTTGGAAAAGATATTCCCTTATCAGATACTTTTCATCAGGCTTTAAGAATCTCCTCAGGTGATTGTGGTGATGATCTCCTTTTCCCCAAAAATTTCTGGGTTTCAAAGAGAAGAGGAAGTTGTTGCTTTGTTTGGCTTTCTTCCTCTTTCCCTACCTGGTGTAATTCAAAATACAGCCACTTCTGCAATTAAGACCCTGATAATGTACTCAAATTAATCTTGTTTTTGGTTCCATACCAGCCACTTGAATATCATCTGATACCAAGCAGTATATTTGGCCACTCAGGTATATAGTTAAGTAGTTAGACCTAAACTAGCTCAAGCAGAAAGGAAGTTCATGATAGTAATATAAATGTGCTTTATAGTATCCAAGGACAAGGTTTTCGGGTGTCTATACCGACTCGATGGCACCTAACAACAACAACAACGACAGTCTTAGTAAAGTTTAAATCAGAAATATGAAGACTATCTGAATATTTCCCTCATCTCTTTTTTTTTCTGTGTTTGTGTGGTACTGGGGATAGAACCCAGATTCTCAGAGCATGCTAAGCAAGGATTCTCCCAATTGAGCTAAATCCCTAGCCTACTCATTTCATTTCTATTTCTCCCTATGAATTGGCTTCATTATCTTTCACTGCACACTGACACTGTCTGATTTTATGTCTATATGGAAAAAACATGGTTGCCAGACATTTCATTCTTAATATCTTTCAGTCAAGATACTCAAAATGAGACTGACTTTTTTATTCTTCTATCCCTTAAATAATATCAGATAAGGAGCCTGACTTATCCTTGCTGTGGTCATCTAAGGCAAGTTGATAGCAGTTCCCCACATAACCACATCAATATAGTAAAATGTTGAGGAGAGAAGATTGGGGAAGTTCTCAGAAGTGTACCTCTGGCTGGACACAATATGTATCGAGTAGATCATCTTTTGTATTCTTATGAAAATAGTATTATATCCCTTCTTATCTTTAGAACCAAGTGATATTGATGGCAATGCAGTAAAGCTAATAATAGCTATAACTACTGGGGTTATATTACATCTTAACACTGTTCTGAGTACTATCCATGTATAAGTTCCTTTATATATCAAAACAATTTTATGAAGAAGGCATAATTATTGTTTTTCTCACACTAAAGTGATCAATAAATATTAGTTAATGGTATTGTTTTAAAGGGACATTAAATGTATTTACTGAGATGAAGGAGGCTTGGCTCTTAAAGTTTCCAGCACTATTTGTAAATTTTAAAGGTTTTATTTTTACATTCATATTACTTCATGATTTTTTCTGTGAAAATTCCCAACATTTATCAAAAATAAATGTTTAAAATATAGCTGTCTATTTCCCGATTTTTCAGCCAGGTTTTAGGCTCTAGACACCAACAACAAGCTAAAAGGGTCAGAATTGAACACAAAGATTATGAATATATGCCTGATTATCATCTGTTATCAAAGCTTTTATTTGTCATCAATTTGTATTCAGAGATGAACAGAATGAGCTCTATAAATATATCCTTTTGTCTCTGATGTTTCATGAAACAAAAACAACCCATATAGAAATACTTAAGCTATTAAAATATAATCTTTTATTAATGCTGTACTTGACCTTAGGTAATCTCAAATATAACATCTTATTTGATAATTATTAATCTGGTAGAATATGGAAGAAAAAACATATAAAAGATGTACCACCTACACCAAATTTAATTTCCATATGAGGCAGATGATGTCACATGCACTAAATGGGCATAACCATTAATAAAAAGAAAAGACAGGTAGCAAATGTATGTATTTTAGGTGAAGAAAGATAAAAAATGAGGGTAAAGGAAGATGCATATTCTTTGTTCTCTACATGTTTATCACTGTACCTTATCATCTACTGACCTGCACAGTACTTCTGCAGTGTTACAAATGATAAATGCCATATGAGACTCAAATTTTTACTTGTTATATAATCTGTACATAAGGAAGCATTGTTTAAACTTAGGAATTCATGTTTCCAAATATGATACCTTTTTTTAACCATCATTCCTCCCAGCTAGGGAGGAAAATTTAAAAAATATGTACTAGGCTTACTGCATGGAAAATATAAACAAAATTTATATATTTTAAATTGAAATGTGACCTTTTAACTATGCATTATTTAAACATTCTATGAGGACCTCTTTTCTCTTTTAAAATATTTGTGAAGTAGGTTAGATATAATACCTCTATTTTTCAAATAAAGACATTTGACCACACCTTTCTATTTTGTGTAAGTTGGCAAGGCCAAGATCCAAACCTAGGTCTATCTAATTTCAAAATGCCTCTGACTTTTCAGTAATATCTTCTAACTTTTAATGTCTTTCCTAATGGGGATTCAAGACTGAGGTCTTCAGTCCAAAGCAACAGTGTTTTCTCTAAATTGTAATTTTCTTTATCTGAGAATATATGTAAGAGGGAAATTGTCGTTATCCCATAGAAATAAGGTCTTTTCTCCTGTGAATTTTCATTCTGTAACTATGTCTTACCTGTTATAGCGTGCCCATGGCTGTCAGATGCACTTTGTGGGTTAGCTCATTTAATTAATTCTCATAAATGAATAACTTTATTGCCTTTATCAATTTTGTTTCAGTGCTCTGAATTCTGTCTAATTTGTTGAGTTGTCCAATAGAAGGGGATAAAGTGGATAAAGTAATAATCTTCTAAAGGAAGTCATTTGTCTTCCTATTTATTTTTCCTTATGTGTGTGTACAAATGGCTCTCAATTATTTCTATGGCTGAAGAGAGAGCACTGTGCCATGGATAATCCAAAAGTCATTTACAGAAGATTTACCTTCATGATTATGTTTTGTGTAGGCAATATTCCCTACATACACTTCAACTGCGCTCATGTAGGAAGAAAGGACCTTTAAGTGTGCTCATTATCAAAGAATAGCCATATCATTGTGAATTTTCCTGCAAATAATTTATGTAGAAAAGATAGAGAAATGAATGTACAAAGTCTCTAGATAATGATACACATTGTCTTATTTGGAGTACAATATTAAAAATCAGATTTTGAGTTAAACTGTCATCCCTAGGACTCTTCCTGTTTATAGATCTGTAAATATTGAAAAATGAATAAAAATCTGTACATAACTATTTTAAAGCAATTCCCACAGTGGATTACTTATAGAATTACACTAACCTAATTTGTAAACCTGGTTTTCAAGGTTTGTCTGGTGCTATATTTTTGTAGTAAATCCAAACTACCTTTTAACACACACTTGTCATTTTAGTATGTCTAATCTCTTATGTAGTCTCTTTTTATTTTCCAGCTTTCATCTTCTTGACTATTTTACTGTTCTTGTGTTTATGGTGCCTTCCCAGTTAGTGTCATTTTTGAAATTCATTCATGTATTATTTATTCTAATTTTCATTTTGGTAATGAAGATACTAAAATTCATGACCTAAATCAACCTTGGTGGCTGCTTACTCCTTCCCCAATTCTATCTATTGCCATTTATCATTACACCTTGTTTATAGCTGTTTAAATCGTTTTCAAACTGAGAATAATCATCTTCAAGCCAATTTGAATTAATTTTGAAGGACATATTTTATGAAACATTGAATTAAATACTTTATGAAAATCCAAACATACTGCTTATACTAAATTCCTTTATCCATTAATTTTGTAACTCTATCAGAAAAAAATCAGGTTTGTTTGGGATGATTTGATCTATACATGCACTCATTTATTACTTGGGCCTTCTCTATATTCTTTCCATGTAACAATGTTTTATCTTAATAACTTACATTAAGTGAAAACACAAATGGAACAAGATTACTTCTTAATCAATCATAGAAGTTTAAGTTTTGCTCATCAGTAGATGTTGAGCATCTACTGTTTGTGTTTATAATGTAAATCTTCATGTGACAAATGAGCACACTTAAGGTTCATTGATGCTGGTTGGTAAAGACCAGAGAAGGTGTGTATAGTCTATTTCCTATTATTTGACACAAATCCTAAAATATATTTATAGACACATGTAGGCAAGTAATATTTAATTAAATACTTATTTGCCATGTTATTACTTTTAGCTGGGACACATCACCAGTAGTCTCCACAAAATTCCTAAAATCACTGTAAAGAAAGTTAATCCCTTCAGGTTTTTAAAACTAAGTATCATAGGAATCCATTTGGTAGAAAATAGCTATTCTTATAGAAAGTCAGAAGTGCTTTGAAAAACTGCAGCTACTTTCTTTCATAATGATAGTCTTTAATAAAAAAGCCCTTTTCTAATACCCACATATGCCATTTTACTATGCCAAAGTATGCAAATGCTCTCATAAAATATCATTTTATAGTCATCTTTATTTCCCAATTTCTTTGCTCAGAATCTGCATTTATTACTTTAATTTTAACATCATTTGAACAATATTGCCACATTTAACAAGCAAATGAAAATCTCTTTGAATTTTCTCCTTATTTCTTAAAAATTAAACATATACGATACTTAAGGAAAGTATTTTATGAGTATATAAATATTTAACAATTTGTACTCAAATGAATTAATTGCCATATATGCAATCTGAGCCTAAAGCTGGAAGTTGTAAATATTTATTTTTCTACAAATATAAATATGGTCTCCTTACATTATTAAATTCTCCCTTTTAAGAGAACATGGGACTTATAATGGCTAATCCAGTAGAAGGTCATTTACTGAAAAAATATTTTATAAATGTGGAAAAAGTCACTGTTTTTGTCTCCTGGATATTCATCTTTTAATATTATAATTGTTCTTTTGAACTTTTGCTATGCATCTAGTCAGTCAGTACTTGGATATAAGTTAAGTCTCCTAAGTAAAAAATATATATATCTTTTTAACTCTAAGGAAAAGTGAAGTTTGATAGGTGGAATGCTTCATAATTCTCTGATGATTGCTACTTGTAAAGATTAATGTCACATATGAAAACCCCAGAATTGATAGCTCCTCAAATTGTTGTTAGGTGCCATCGAGTCAGACTGACTCATAGCAACCCCGTGTACAACAGAACGAAACTCTCCCTGAACCTGTGCCATGACTGGGCACTGTATATATACATACATATACATATATAATACATATACATATACATATATACACACACACACATATATACACACACGTATATATACATACACACACACACACACACACACACACACACACACATATATGGGCTGGGGTTTATCTCAGTAGGTAGAATGCTGCTCTGCACCCTCTGAGCCCCTTGGTTTGAACCCCAGCACCACAAAAATGGGAGAAGGATGTGGTAACCTACTCCAGAAGCAATCTCAAAATGGTCACTCTTTGAAAACCCTATGAAGGTCGCTATGAAAGGGACTCAACTTGATGGCACCTAGCAACAACAATAATTTTCTCTCTGGAAATTTAATGATTTATTCAGCCTCGAGTATATAGGAGTACAAATATTTACATAATCAGCTACAGTCAATACATATTTGCAAAGAAATGCCCAAAATATAGCATTCTATTGTATTAGAAGCAGGCAGGTAAATTTTAAGAGTTGGATTTTGAAAGAGCCCTTCCATAAAGACTTGCATCTTTTTAATCAGTGAATTTGTTTAGATTTAAGCAGAGAACATGCTCTTTTCAACATATTTAACATTAACACCAATCAAAAGACGAGGAGCATTGTGGTTTCTTTATATATAATGGGATTTGTACCCTTGATATAATGTGATATCATTACAAGATTCATCCTGCACTGTTATCCAGAAAGATTCTTGTGAGTGTGTATTTGTTTCCTTTTTTTTAAATGTCTCAATGGTTAATACTCTTGCTCATTTTTATATGGTATAGAAAAACTACAAAATATTTTAGAAACTTCTGTTGTTGTTGTTGTTAGGTGCTGCTGAGACATACCCAACTTGTAGTGACTTTATGTACAAAAGAATGAAATACTCCCTTACACTGTGCCATGTCCAGCACTATTGTTAGTGCTTCTCTGCTATTCATAGGGTTTTCAATGGCGAATGGTTTCAGGAAAGGATTGCCAGGTCCTTCTCCCTGGCCTACAGCACCTGGATATTCCCAGGTGGTTTCCCATCCAAGGGCTAACCAGGCTGACCCTGCTTAGCTTCTGAGATGGATAGGATTGGATACCAGGGTGCTACGGCTGCAGACTTAGAAACTTCACAAGATGCTTAATTAATTTTTGTCTGCCATAATTTGCATACTACATACTGTTTTGTTGATCACTGACAGTATAGTCCTAACTTCTTCACCAATAGTTTCTGTTTCAGCAACCAATTTGTAGAAAATATCTCCACTTAATCAACAACCTTCAGCAGTTTTTTGAAATTCCTGCCCCATGAGCCATGAGTTTCTAAAATATGTTTTAACTTTGTGGGAAGGCTTTTGTCCTATTGATGGGAAAAAATGAAAAGGTAAAATAGACACATAATGTCTAATGGTGACTTTAGACTGGATTGATACATTTTCTCTAAACTAGGCAAGACGGACTATAAAGAATGTACCAAAGAATATTTTTAGAAACACCTTTAAGTATCCTGTCAAATGGTCATTAACATCCAGAAACAGTATTCAGTTTAAGAAGTTGCTTCAGAACGTCTTGCATGAGGTGTTTTCCATATGGCATAATTAACCATTCTGTCATTTCGGAGGTGTTCAGGAAGAAACCAGTAGAAAGACCATGAATAGTTTCACAAATTAAAAAGAAATAGTAAAAACAGTTCCTAAAATGATTATAATACAATCTTTCAGATAGTTTCTGAAGGTAAAGAATGGTTTGTACTCTCTCCTATATATTACAAAATGAGATATCTTGGGGAGGACTCATTTGCTAAATTATTATATATGAAGGATTGCTAACATGTCTTCATTTGGTTATACTCTGCCAGCATATCTTCTGTTAGATGTACTCTAAGGCCATAGTGCTTTTAGGGAACAAAACGTGTAAATTAACAATAAGGTTACAGTCTTCACTAGAAACAACATATTAATAACATATGACAAACGTAAGACTATATACCCATAACTTGAAAAATGATTATATGCCCTTCCTTTAAAAGATTTATTTAACCATCCCCACAAAGGTATTATCCTTTCTTGCTTATTTTGTTTAAATTGAAAGCCCAGGTCTATATTAAATTCCTTTTAGGTGAAGAGCTCATTTTCTTTATGACTGATGACCTAAATAGAAAGTGATTATACTTTTATGAGTCTACAGGATTAATGAGCAATCCACTATATAATCTTCAAATTCATATCTATTGCACGGTAATTAGCTTCCCCTATCTATCTATCTATCTATCTATCTATCTATCTATCTATCTATCTATTTTTCAGTCATCTATCATCTATCTGATGTTTCAATAAAATAGCTTATTTTGCACTATTAAGAAAGCAAGACTTAGGAAACTTGGATCCATTTGTGAAAGTGTAGCAAAAGTGTTGTTATGTCCAAGTTAACATGCTTATGCTTGTTGCCCTGATTTATATACTTTGAAAAAAGGTATATAGCAGGTACAAGGACATATGCCTAAATTGAAGCTTGTGTTAGCATATTTATTTACTTCACGCTTATTGTAGCATCTAAGTTTTCTCATCATTTTATAATTTTTAAAAATAATAGTAATTAAAAGATTAAGAGAGCTGTGTACTGTTTAGCAAAATCTGTACAACAGAGAAGTCAGTTTTTAAAGATACATCAAGTTGGTTTCTTACAAACCCTACTGACAGTCTTGGTAGGATGAATCTTTGTTCTTTTTCTTAGCCATCTAATTAATTGGATTTGCCTATTGTATTAGTGAATCTATAGGCTTTAAAAAAAACAGAACTATTAAGAATGAAAGTAATGGCTATTGCTGACAAGCAGAAAAAGAATAAAAATATATGTAATTTTGGAGATGCAATTTGATTATCTCTTAATAAAGAGACCTCTAGGTTTGTTGACCTAATATTTCCACTTCCAGAAAATTATGTATAAGATATATGCAAATATTCATTATAAAATTATATTTAACAACATAAAAAGGAAGAAAAATAAAGTTTGATAGGTAATAGATGATTAAGAAATTGCTCTACATATAGTAGAAAAATGAAGTAGATTTATAAATACTGACATGGGTAAGTAGTAGCATATTTAAAAAAGATATTATAAAAAAGAACATGTACATTATGACTACATTTGTATAAAATTAACAGTATACTAATAGTATGCTAATAATTTTGGGGGCTGGGATTAAGCTCAGTTGGTAGAGCGCTGCTGTATAGTCTCTGAGGTCCTGGGTTCAATTCCCAGCACCCCAGAAATGGGAGAAGGACGTGGCAATCCACTCCCAAAGCAATCCCAAAACAATCAGCCATTGAAAACCCTGTGAGGGTGGCTGTGAGTCGTATATGACTCTAGGCACCTAACAACAACAACAAACATATTAATTTGAAATACCAGCTTAGTATATAGTATTATTAATTATATAATTATTAATAGCATTAATTTTAGCAATATATTACTTTTAGCATAGTAATATTTATAGATCTAGTGTTTGCAAGCAAACTGAAAATACAATTGGAACAATATTCAGCTGTGAGTAGTAGATGTCTTTAGGAATAGAGATCTTAGTCAACTTTATATTTTGTGTTTTTTTTTTTTTCTGGTATGATTGAAATGTGAACAATGAACTTGTAGTACCATTTTAATATTTAAAAAGTACCCCAAATGAATTATGTGTGTATATTTATATGTGTTCACTTTGACCTCCTTTCATTGCAAAGAAAAGTTTTATTTCAATAAGTTTTTCTCTTTCATCACCAAGGTTAGGATTAAGCTGGTGCAAAACACATATTGAAGCTATTTTTCCAATAATAGGAAATGACCCACACTGTTTCATTTAACTTACATTTTGAAAGATAGTGCAAAAACTTCTGGTCGGGACTATATGTATATTTTGTGGCAATGAAATCAAAAAAAGGGGAAACTAATTTGTGCCACTAGAAATTAATAAACTATATTTTTGGTAATGTAAAATTACCTTGATTACTATTCATTAGCATTTGTGGTTATTTATTTTACTTTATTTTATTTTTAGTGTGTGTGTGTGTGTGTGTGTGTGTGTGTGTGTGTGTGTGTATTTTTACCCTACAAATTTCAAGAAACCTAGCCTCCATGGCAGCTGGTTTGTTGAAACCCAGTGCAAATTCTGGTACCTGATTTTCATCATAGGATGTTTTTCCCTTCCACTGAAGTAACACAAAATATACTCTTTTCTAGCAAAATTATAGAATATCCTTAGAATAAGTTGTTTACATTTAACATAAGGAAAGACAAGAGTTGGTGCCTGAGAGTTTGAGATTTGTGGACAACCTGGATTTGAACTTTGCCTTTGTAGCCTCCAAACTGTGGGAGTTTCTGCAAATTATTTCATTTCTCCAGGCCTTGGGTTCCTCACTTGAAAAATGAAGAAAGGAAAAAAATTTCTGTATAGAGTTTTGAGGTCTCTTGACAAGGAGGATGAAAAATTCAAAGGAAAAAAAAGAGATTTTAGTAGAAGAGATGGAAGAAGTTACCTGGAAAAAATTACAGACAGAAAATATAGTGACTTCAGAGCTGGTGTTAAAGGCAAGGTAAAGCACAGAGGGAGGCACCTATGATTTTTGAAATACTCGAAGTTTCTCATGTGATGAAATGGCTTTAAGAACATCATGTTATTGAAAATTTACTTATAATGTAGCAGTAATAATAAAGTATGTAGAATTATCATTATGTTTAAGTTGTATTTAAAATCATTAGTAACTAATATTACTGAAATGTATATTACATAATTCTCATGTAAGTAATATATAAGTTAATTGAAGATAACAAAATTCAGTGTTAATATTTCCAATCATGTATCATTAGGCTGTTCATATAATGTTTCTGAAACAAAAAGTGAGGCCCCCCCCAAAAAAGTTTCTGAAACAAAAAGGAAACAGAAGTTTTGAAATAGAAAGCACATCTGTAATCTCAGAACTAGAGAGGCTGAGGCAGAAGGTTCTTGAGTTTGAGGCCAGCCTGGGCTACATGAGTTCCTGACTAGCCTGAGTTACATAGAGAAACCTTATCCCTTCTCTCAAACCAGCACCTTCCCACTGCTATCCCCCCCAAAAAAATAAATAAAAAGAAGGAAAAAGAATATAGAAAGTTAGAAAGCAAAGTTAAAGAGATAGTTGGTAGGACAAACACATATGAAATTTAATGCATCAAATGAGGTGGCTAACATCTATATCTGTGATGAAAATTAAAGAATATATGCAATGTGCATATAATTAACATTAAATAATTGATAATGCTATTTGCCTGTAATATGATTTGATCTAATTATCAAGAGAATCTTTAACTTCCTTTGGAATTACTTTTTCTTAATGGACCATTTCTTATATTAGTCTTAGCCAAGAATATGATGATTGAATTATTGCCATTATATTTCATTATTTGTTAATTGCTGAATGCCAACAGGATAATGGGTTTCATTCTAAGACAATAAGAATACCTAGCATTTTGATATTTGTATAAATTAGAAAGTAATATCAGAAATGAGAGATTAGAACTTATATTGGGAAGGCAGATAGGAAGCATTTCTTTTCCTTTTTCAAATAACTGTGAAAAATAAGAAATATACAAAAAAGTATGCTAAGCATAAGTGTAAAATTTGTAAAGTATCATGAAGTGCATAGCTAAGAAATTTAGCCAAGCAATCTTTTTTAAATGCCTGTGCATGCTGTATCCAATAGCTGTCCTCCTTCTTGCCCCAAAGTGACCATTTATTTGCTGCCCTGTAGTTTAATATTGTCTGTTGTTGAAATTTATATAAATCAAATATATAATATGTGTCCTTGTGCCTCTTTCTTCCTTTGTTCAATAATTTTTATTTATTTATTTATTTATTTTTATTGGAAATTTTTAATGTACACCTTAATGTGATTCATTCTGACATGCTTTTCATTGTGGCATTTCCATATATGCATTTTGATGTACATTATTCATATAGGTGCCCCCTTACCCTCTTGTATGTTTCCCCCCCAACTCTCCCCACCTAAGTGTTCTCTATCATTTACTTGGTAATATTTTTCTATATGTCCTTGGGTTCCAGTTCTGTTTAAGATAGAAACTTTTCCTGTAGTGAACTTTGTTTTTATCTTGTTGGAACAATTGCATGCATTTTCTAGATCATTTATATTGACACCATTCTTAGCTCTTTTTTTCATTTTATTTTGTGATTTTCATTTCATATCGTTTTGTGGTTTTCATTCATGTAACTTTTGTTCATTAATTCTAGTGCTATGTAGATCTTGTTAGATCTCAGAAGCTAAGCAGAATTAGGCCTGGTCAGTACTTGAATGGAAGGCTATCTGGGAACACCAAGTGCTGTAGGATTGGGAAAAGGTCCTGGCAACACATTCCCAAAAAACAACCAACCATTGAAAGCCCTATGAATGGCAGAGAATCACTGACAGGCACTGCATAATGTTGATAGTATGTTATCTGTAGTACATAGGGTCTATATGAGCTGGACCCAATTTGAGGGTATGTAACAAATTATCTATCTGTCTGTCTGTCTGTCTGTCTGTCTGTCTGTCTGTCTGTCTGTCTATCTGTCTATCTAGTCATGAATTTGTTTATCACATATCCTGCAGATGAACATTTGAATTGTTTCATATTTTATCTATTATGACTAACTCTTCTATAACTTTTTATATACATCTTGTGGAGCATATATCTTGTTAGGTTTCTATCTAAGAACTGACTTACTAGGGCATGTTGCTGCTGTTTTTAGGTACTGTCGAGTCGGTATCTGACTTATAGCAACCCTTATGTATAGCAGGCAAAACACTATTGTCAGTGCTTCTCTGCTGTTCATACGGTTTTCAAAGGCGGATTGATTTTTGGGGAGTGGGTTACAGGGTCCGTCTCCCGTACTGGGGCATAGGGTATCCTTAATTCAAACTTTATTAGATAATGACAATTTTCTCACCAAGTGGCTGACTAATACATACTACCATCACCAGGTTTTCCATTGCTCCATGTCTTTGTTAATTTGGTTTATATCTCATTTTAACTTTATATAGTATAGCAGGGATATAGTTGATTCTCATTGAGGCCTTATTTTACATTTTTAATTTGGTCGCATGCTTTTTCATATATTTACTGACTTTGAATATCTTATTTTCGACATGTTCATTCATATTTGCTGCCCATTTTTTTTCTATTGGTTAAACCCTCTTTCCCTTATTGAACAATAGGACTAATTTAAACAGTTTTGCAATAAATCATTCATAGGTTGCATTTTGAAGGTATAGGTGTTAATATTGTTTCTTAAAAACAACTCCTTTTTCATAAGCCATTTATCAGTGAGCACTTTGGTTTCTGTAACTTTGAACACAGAGGTTCCTTTTTCCAAGAGCAACCTTATTCTTTTTTAATTGGAAAATTTTAATGTACAACTTAATGTGTTTCATTTTGACATACATTTCATTGTGACATTTCTGTATATGTGTTTCATTGCACGTTGCACAGATAAGTTCCCCCTTACCCTCTTGTGCACTTCCTTTCCCCCACCTAACCCCACACCAAAGGCTTCTCTTCCACTTGCTTGTCTTTTCTGGGAATATTTTTCTATATATCCTTGGATTCCAATTATGTTTAAGGTTAAAACCTTTTCTGTAGTGATTTATCTTTTTACATTGTCAGTAGTATTACATGAATAATCTATCCCATTTGTATTATTACCACTCTTTGGTATTATTGGTATTATTATAATTATTTCCCAAATTATTAATGTTGGGCTGTATACTTTGAGGTTGCCCTCTTTCTCTTTCCTCACTCCTCCTTGTTCCACCTCCCCCTTCTTTCTTCTCCCATCACTTTTTCATTTTGCTAGATCCCTCCCTCCTTTCCCCTCCCTAAATTGTCCCTTCTCTATTAAGTTGACTTTAGCTTTTTATTATGTTCTGATTTCTGTATAGGGTTTTTTCCTTCTTTTAATTTTTGATTCAGCTTCCACATATGAGTGAGAACATGTGGTATGTCTCTTTTTGGGCTTATGTTCATTTACTTAAAAATTTTTCTTCATTTCCATCCATTTTGCTGCAAATGATATTATTTCATTTTTTTTTATTCCTGAGTAGTATTCCGTTGTGTATATGTACCATAGTTTTTTTTTGTCCATTCTTCTGTTGATGGGCACTTTGGTTGATTCCATATCTTTGCTATTGTGAAAAGTGCTGCATTGAAAATGGAGAGGCATGTATCTTGTGGTATGATGCCTCATCTCCCTTTGGGTTTATTCCCAATAGTGTTATAGCAGGGTCATAAAGTAGATCTATTTTTAGTTTTTTAAGATACCTCCATATTGATTTCCAAAGTGGTTGGACTAATTTACAGCTCCACCTGCAATGTAAGAGTTTACCCTTTTCTCTGCAACTTCTCCAGCATTTGTTGTTACTTGTTTTATTGATCTTGGCCATTCTTACTGGTGTAAGGTGGAATCTCAGAGTTGTTTTGATATGCATTTCCCTAATGGCTAATGATATTGAGCATTATTTCATGTTTTTCATGCCTTTAGGGACTTCTTCGTTTGAGAACTGTGTGTTCAGTTCCTTTGCCTATTTGTGTATTGGGTTATTTGTTTTGGGGGGAGTTTTTTTCTTGAGTTCTTTATAAATTCTGGAAATCAGATCTTTGTCAGACATATAGGATGTGAAGATTTTTTACCATTCATTGGGGATTTCCTTGACTCTGTTCAGTGTTTCCTTTGCTGTACAGAAGCTTTTTAATTTTATGTAATCCCATTTATTCTTGTTGCAATTTCATGAGCAATTGGAGTCCTATTAAGGAAATACTTTCCTATGCCTATATGTTGGAATGTATTGCCTATCCTGTCTTCTATTAATTTTAAAGTTTCTGGTTTTATGTTGAGGTCTTTTAACTGTCATGCATATTGAGAGATGAGGGTCAATTTTCTCTTGACCACATACCTTTCTCTTTCTCCACCAACATGTGAACTACCACAGCATTTTCAAAGATCTTAGCTTCTCTTTCTCTATTTTACTTCCTTTAAACTACATATTTCAATCAGATCTTTAATTACATTACATGCCATTATTTGCTTAGTTTTCTCTCTCTCTTATCATACCACAAAATAACTTATTGGAAAGAAATCCTGGTTTATTCATTTTGTGATGAGCAGCCTGGTTTAATGATTGATGAAAATAGGTATTCAGTGAATACTGTTGGATTCAAGTAAATTTCCTTTATCATATGGTAAAGTCAGACATGGCAAAACATTTGTTTCATTCACTTTTTATCTCTCTCATGATCTAACACTT